>BGNK01002257.1:29983-102739 GCA_003297005.1 Symbiodinium sp. clade A Y106
CGTGGGGCCGGTTAGGGCCGCGTGGGGCCGAGGTAAGGTTGCGTGGGGCGGAGTGGGGTTGACTAGGGTTGAGTATCATGGAACTGACGCCGAAGCTAGTCTAAGTTCTGGGCGCCGCCCCAGCGGGGTCGGCGGATATTGTATGTCCAGAGTGGTGAAATGCCTACCGGTACAGTAGCGCAGTTTGCGACCGCGTTTTTTCTCCAACGATGGGCCAGATGCCACCTTGCCTGATGGCTACAGCGCACCCCATGGGAGACGAAGAGCATATGACGAGGGATTCGCATCGTTTCGTCACAGCTGGTAGCCGTAGCCATTAGGCTCAAGGCACGCGGCGGAGGCAAACAGAGGGCAGGATCATTAAAGACATGATGCAGCCGAAAAGGGCGCAGCGAATGGCGGAGTGCTTGGGCAGCAAAGCACGCGCGCATTAAGATGCGACGCAAAACGGTGCCTCGCCGCTTCCGCTTGTTTTCCAAGGTTTGATTTGCCATGCACCCGGCCGATGAATCAGATTCGTGGCTTCGAGAGCGAAACCAAGGCCCGGCCGCCATTCATTGCCCTAAAACTGTTGTTAATGCTAGAAATCAACAATATAGCAATAATACCAACTACGTATCATTATTGTTCTGCTTGGTATTGTTATCATGTGTAGTGGCATTATTGGGCCGGAACATCTCCATTTGCTCAGATTAGGAGACACAGCGAGCTGCGCGTACGCGTGACGCACTTCGTCAGCTGGGTGCCAAGAAGGAGCTATGGGCCTTTGGAAGAAATATGTGCGACGTGTACGTGGGTGACATGGGCTTTCATGTAGTTCTCTCGTTGTGTCGTGCCTCATGCCCCACCAGGATCTCTTGAACTTGGATTCCTACTTGCTCGACAGGCAAGCTTTTCTGTGGCATTTGGCCAAAGCTTTTTGGTTGATATTTCCGTAAGCCGCTCGCACGCGGACACCACAGTGCAGAAGTATCGGCGGGGGTGGACCTGCGCCAGGCCAGAAGCGGTGAACATGCCGGTCCTGTTCGACCAGGCCTTTGTGGTAGAACTCAAATCTCACATGTTCAGCTTCTGATTGATGTTTGACGGTGGCCGGACCTTGCTGCTGCACTGGGTGCTGTGCTGACTGCTTTTCAAGTGTTAACATGTTGCAACTGCATGCGAGGGCTCCCTCCTGCACGTTGCGGCCATGCGTGGTCACCAGGCAGCGGTCAAAGTTGCCATGAACTCTTGCTCGAAGTTTGATGCATCCATGCTAGCATAGTCAGAGCTGTCAGCAGTTGCAATCTGGGTGCTCGATGGTGCTCGGATTTTCTGCAGCAGGATATGGTTCAGATGTTGATCCACCAGCGGGGGGCAGATGTTGCTCCTGGCTTGCAAGTCCAAACTTCCTTTTTGCTGGGTGCGCAGTGCTCCTTGTATCTGTGACCGCTCGGCAGTGGAGTTGCCCAAAGTATGTTTATTCCCAACCCACTTCCCCAACGATTCTAGCTTTGCTGGCCACGTGGCTGCTTGCCAAGCGCAGAAACGGGGTGAATCAGGGTAATGCATGGCTGACGAAGCTTTTGCAATGATAACACCGACACGAGAGCTGGCTCCGAGGAAAGAACGAACTACGCCCAGCAGACCTCGCTACACGCTGCCTGTGATGGCAACCACGCGAACATCGTGGTGGATCTTCTCGCAGCCGGACTGGTGGCCCATGAGAGCTGAAACATGCTGAAGCAAATCCCGCCATGGCAAAGCCCTGAGCGGGTCTCGGATACCCAAGAAGTTCTTACCGCTTCACTGTTTCCTTCCTCTCCTTTGGATCGATGTCTTGAGGAGCTGATGCAGACAAGCGCGATGCGCTGCGGCAGACGCCGCTGCACCGTGCAGCACATGTCGGTGCCGTGGACTGCCTCCTGGCGCTTCTGGACTGAAGTGTCTCTGAGCTGCTGCATGCGAGGTTTCTTTGGCTTGTCGTTCCGATGACACAAGCATCTGCAGGGAAGCATAATTGCTGTCTCAACTTGCCAAATGGTTGTAGCCTTACGTCTCGTAGATATGCCTCGGCAAACACTTCGAGAGTGCCCTAGGCACTTAAACGGCAAATCAGAGATTGGCAGACTTGGAACACGACAAGGGGATGGCGGCAGTAGTTGAAGAAGTTTGAATGGCCTGGACAAACACAGACTGCCTACTAACCGTTACAGCCGCTATGTTGGGGAATGGTGAGCTCTTTGCTCAAACGTGGTTGCGAGTGTGGCATCAGAAATAGGCAGACATGCGATCCCGCGAGTGGCAGGAATATGGGGCCAACGCAAAGCTCAGAGACGATGGGGGGCTGCTCCCAGTTCACACCGCCACTCGTTCATGCAACACCACCAGCAGACCCGCCACATACTACCCATATATCACCCTTAGTAAAGAAAGATTGTTACACTAGTTGGTTGACTTCAGCGATTCTCGAGCCGTAGTGTGGTGTTATATAAATGCTGTGGCTGTCGAGTTGCGAGATCTTCCGAGGCGGCTTTCCGCGGCAGAGACGAAATTTTGCGGCTGCTGATCTCCCAGGACATCCTCTGCTGTTGCCCGCTGGCTCTAAAGGATGGTGACTTCATGGTGGTTGTGCCCCCTTATGGGGATCTGCAAGAGATGCCCTCCTACGACCGGTGTCTAGAGCAGTCGCTGCATGCTGGGTGCACTATAGTATAGGCAGCACGCTGCGCCAGGAACCAACTTCTGCCAATGCCGAAGCTGCGGATGGATGGACCCCCCTGTGGCCCAACCTTGCACTATAAATTGTGCTTGGCATGCCGCGCAAGTCTTGCACGATTCTCCCAACCATTTGCGGGATGTCTGCGGTGCTTCACACGAAAGGTGCACGTTGTTCATTTGATTCCACTTTGGCCGCCCCTGTTAGCAGTCTGAACCCTTTGTTGCATTGGACACTTTGATTGACCAAAAAGCAGCCAGCCCTGCAGCATGTGAAAAGGCATTTTGCCAGTCACGGGGGCCATGTTGCGGCCACGGAGGCACGGCTGCCGCCTGTGTTAGAGCGTGCAGAATTTTTCCTGATGCAGGCACTGCTGGAGTGCGGAGCGTATGCCCAGTCTGTCGACAAGGAAGTATCGTGGAGCTCTGTGACTGTTTGGCCCACTGAGGTTTCGACCCCCCACCACCCGCCAGTTCCTGTGAGGAGAAGCGCACGGCTCTGCACTGCGCGGCCGCTTCCGGCTCTGAGGCCACCTGCCAGGCCTTGCTGCGCGCAGGCCGGGCTCACGCGGCTCACGCGGCTCAGGGCCGAGGTCGCCAGAAACTCGACGAATTTCGACCCGAGAGGTGCAGACCTCGAGTGCATGGACCAACTCAAGAAATTGCCCATCCACGTTGCCTGCGAGGCCGAGATGGCCCGACACGATGCATGTGTTGTACGGCTGTCTGTGGAGTCAGGAAGGCTGTATCCAAGTCGTCCGCTTCCTCCTTGATGCTGGCAGCCCGTTCGACACGTTGGATGGCCAGCGAAGGACATCCGCAAGTCACGGCAAACATGCCACAGAAGCATCATTTAAGTCCTCGTCCGGAAGCGAGGACGCCGCTTTTGATCGCCACACGGGCCGGCAACCTGGAGCTTTGCGAGGCCGTCAACTCCATGAGCCATGGCCCGTTTCGGTGCTATATTTGCATCTGTTGGGACACTGGGAAGTGGGAAGGTTCTCCTCAGTGCCGGTGCCGACCCGAACACCGGCGACATGGCACGGGGAATCCCCAGTGCACTGGCGCTGGCTCGGAGAGGCGGGGCCATCTTCCGTCCCGTCTGTCGCTACCACCACGACGATCTGATATCTTCAGGTACGAACCCGGCCCTGCGCGGCCTCATTGAGGAGCACACGGCTGCCTTGAATCGAATCTGTGACACTGCCAAGGACGGGTGACCCGGACAGTACATGGCCGTCGCACCTGTCAGGAGTACGCTCGTGCTGCTGCTGCTGCATCAGCTGCCATGCCTTTGGCTGACGCTGACAAGGCATGGCAGGGCACGGGGTAAACAGGGAGGCGCATCAGCCGAGGCATGCAAGACCGCAAAATCGTCGGCTAAACTGCTAAACCTCATGGACTCACCGACTCACCGGGGTCGCCGACTTGCATGGATGCCTTCTGCCCGCTTCGGACATCTGGAAGCTTGGTGCACGCGGAAGTTTCTAGACTCTGCTAGAATTTAGAGTCTAGAGTATTACTGGATAGGCTAAATCTCTCAGTCCAGTTCCTTGCATTGCTGCTTGTGTCCAGTCACCGCCGGCGGGCAACGAGTCCAAGTCAACTCTGCCAGAGGCATGATGAAGACAGGCCCGTAGCTTCAACTCTGTCCGGGCTCTTATTGAACATGTATTCGGCAGCAGTGCATTGATGCCACTGCAAGCCAGGTGCTAAACGTGGTGACATGAGGAGAAGACCCTCACATGTAGGATCTGTCGCAATTCAGCTTTGCCCATCGAGGGCCGAGCAATCGCACTTTGGCCTGTAGCCTGATGTCTTTCCCAAGAGCCGCAATCTCAGAAGGACATCTTCCCTGTAGTGCCCGAATACCGGGGACCCCTTCAAGGGTTCAGACCGTATGCTCTTACAAATGACTCACGGAAGCTGGGCTTACAGTCTGATCCCTTCGGACGAAGCGACAGTGAGGAGATCCTTCTTCATTGTCTTGTGATGACTGTAGTTCGCCAGCTGTGAAGCGAGACGCAGAGAAAAGGAGCTGCAGGTTCGAGAGAGGGAAGCCTTAAAGCCTTGTTGCTTCATTTCCGCACTTCTGTCTTTGGGTCGTTTGTGCTTTTGCTTGCTTTCTTCCGTGATTCCGCGTCTGCATGCTGGCATGCCCGTGTTGGTGCTCGACGGGGCTTTTAGGGATAGGTGCCAGGGTAGAAGCGGGGCCGCTCCTTTTTGGCTCAAAGCGCCCCAGACGCCCTGACGTTCTCACAGTCTGGGCCCTGGGCTTCGGGCCGGGGTCCCACGGGTTACGTGAGACGCTTCAGCTTCTTTTCGCGCTTCTTGAGGTTCCGTGCCCCTCATCGCCCGAAGCAGAATGGAGGAGCCACGTTCCTAGAATAAATGCTCTTGACGGGGCTGCTTCGGCAGCCTTCCTCGCAGCACACGGCGGGGGAAAGCGGCCGATAGGGGTTGCACCCCCATGCCAAGTCAGGTGGAAGCTCGACAGGAAGAACATCCGCGCCGGCAGCTTCAAGTGGCATGCGGACGAGTTGGCAGCTCAAGCTTTCACGGCCGATGGCAGTGGGAGCGCAAGCTGGCTGATGCATGCCGGCAGACATTTCGTTGCTTTCCTTGTTTAAAGGTACTATGCGCGAGGGGACAACAAGCCAAGAGCCCAGCCCAGGGTTCATGTGCCCTTTACAGCAAGATGAGTTTGTTTGATGCAGCTATTGTCCTGCCCCTGAGGCCAAAGCACATGTACTCTCCGGACTGGCTCGATGTCGAGATGAAAACTCACCATGAGAAAGCCCGCGGCGTGCTTATCGGGTCTGCATAAGTCAGGCTGAGGTCTGGGTAGGACTAGGATCCTTCGATGTGAATCGGAGCTTCTGGCACGAACTCGAGGTGGAGGGACGGCCACAATCAAAGTCAATCCTCTTGAAGGCTGGCCGAGGTTTGCTTCAAACGCATAACCTTTCTCCAGCAGGGCCGAACACATCCGTTCTATCCTCACTTCGCCGCGCTGGGGTACATTTAAACGAAGCCAAGCTGCTCGAAGACTGCGCCTACGCGTTTCATCAGCCGCAGTCCCGAAAGAGTCGCTGATTTGGGGACCCGCGCGCCTCGCTCTTAGCACGCCATCGGGAGGGCCTAGCTGCAAGCCCTGATGCTTGCATGGTGCATTGCTGGACAGACCTCGGGGCATGCAGCAGCTGTATTTCTGCCTAGCTGAATACTGGAGCATAGCCCTGTGAGAAGTGAGAAAATGGAGAACGGTTTGATGGAACATCTTCTTCAGTGTCAAACGTGACGGTTGTGTTCTGTCTAGCCCCCTGAATCACATCATCTGGGAAGTGGGGCGCGGGGGTGGGGGGGGGCGTTATTGTGGACGATCTGGAGAAGACGCATGAAGACGCAATGAAAGACTGCCAGAAAGGGGGAACCTGTGTTCTCAAGACACGGTCAGGCTAGACAGTACGAAGGGCGCGGGCTTGCGATGCAGGTCCATCTTCTCCCAAGCCGAGCTTCGGATTCTTCGAGCCCGATGCGTCCTTGCGGCCGAAGCATTGCTCTCGGAGCTAGGGCAGGGCTGTGGAAGGAGGTTATCAAACGTGTCATGCTGTAGACGGCTCGCAACATTTCTAGACCATTTCCATTTGCTCGTCGAGGTCTCCGATCGCCATGGATTTGGGATGGCAAACATTGTGGAGAGCACAGTATGACACGGCAGTCAGAGCAGCTTGGGGGAGGCATAGCATGTGTGGATTGAAGCAAGGTCTGGGACGCAGCCCTTGGCCAATACACTGAACAAGAGGAGGCTGCAAGTCCAGACCAAGATTCTGCCTGTCGGGGCATGCGCATACAGAGAGACGTGACACGTATATGCGTGCACCTAGACCTACTTCTACATATACATGCACCTACCCTCATTTGCACATGTACGCACGTTCTCACCTGCAAACACCCGTGCACATGTCCACACACATACACACAAACACAAACACACACACACACAAAACACAAACACACACAAACACACACACACACACAGAAACACAAACACACACACACACAAACAAAGACACAAACAAACACACACACACAAACACACACACACACACACACAAACACACACACAAACACACACACAGACACCCACACACACACACACACACACAAACAAACACACACACACACAAACACACACACACAAACACACAAACACACAAACACACAAACACATACAAACACACACACACAGACAAACACACACACACACAGACAAACACACACACACACACACAAACACAAACACACACAAACACACACACAAACACAAACACACACAAACACACACATAGAAACACAAACACAAACAAAGACACAAACAAACACACACACACAAACACAAACACACACAAACACACACAAACACAAACACACACAAACACACACAAAGAAACACAAACACAAACAAAGACACAAACAAACACACACACAAACACACACACACACACAAACACACACACACACATACACACACACACCCACACACACACACACACGCCACACACACACACGCCACACCCACACACGCCACACCCACACACACCACACCACCCACACTCACACACACACACACAACCCACACACACGCACACACAGAGAGGCCTTCCTATACTGTGCCTACTTCTACTACCTTTTACATGCGCATTAACAATGCATATACACAGATATAACATGTATATCTACTATCATCTACCTCCTTGCGTATACGTAAATATATTGGGTCTACATGCACATGCACTTACATGCATGCACATGCCCCTACACACATGCACAGACACACACCATCGTTGCATACATGTGCGTGCACATCCACGTACACAGAGACTTAACACTTGTACTTATACCTATATGAGCACACATGTACGGACATTCATATGTACATGCGTGACATACAGACGGACAAACAGAGACAGACAGACAGACAGACTCATGCATGCATGCCTGCCTGCCTCCCTGCTGCCTGCCTGCCTCCCTCCGCCTGTGCCTGTCTGCCCACCTGCCCATATCTGCCCATCACCTTTCTACTCGCCTAGCCGTTTCCGTATACTTCACGGCCGACCAACTGACCAACCTCCGCCCCGCCCCGCCCCCACATGCCAGCACTGCAACAGGCCCGCGTCCGCAATGACGCTGACATCTGGCCAGGCAGAGAACATCCCGCATGCGGAACATGTCAGTGCGATAGCATCGGTGTGGAAGTCAGGACTTGGGTTCGACTTCCCCAACTGCCAGCCCGAAGGCAGCAAGTTAAGATCACGCGCCTCCGGAAGTAGGCTTTTGAAATGAATCGGAAACTCGTACAGCTGAGATCGCTGATGTCAATCTGATAGATGCTGGCAAGTGCCAGGGGCATCTGGTGAACGCCCTGCTCTCTCCATCCCGGGCGGGGCAACTGCTTGGACTACCTCTCTGCTCCTGTAGGTTGGGATGTAACTTGCGGCAGGCAAGCGGAAGAGCGATGACGGCCATTCCAGGCTCGGTGTTCAGGAACCTGGGGGCCCCTGGGGGCCTTGGGGTTTCTGCTTTGTTGGGACTTGGCCAGGGCCACGAGGCATGGCGCGCAATGCCAGCAGCCCGGCAGAGACCTTTGGTCTCAGCTCACCCAACCGTTTGACACTGCCCTCGCCACACTCGCCAATGGGCCGGGGCCTTGTGCCTTGCCAAGCCTTGCCAAGCCGTAGCGTTGCGAGAGTATGCGAGAGTTTAGAGTTTGGAGCTGAGGACGTTCGGAGCAGGATTTCGACCGTCTGTGTGGCCTGGGACGCTCTCCTTCGCAGCCGCTGCATGACCGCCGACCTGCTCTGCAACTTCCCGTCAGATTCAGCCATTCTGCCAAGTTGCCCTTACTTGCTTCCGTGGCATTGATTCCCCGACACTGCAGGAGACTGCCTACTGCCAACCATCCCGGCTGCGCAAGGCCTGCATTTGGACCGTCTGCTGGGACGGTTTACGGTTGCCGCTCGTTATAGTCGCTGCCAAGCTAAAACAAATAAGAAAATAGTTTCCAAACTCGGAGGAACGCTCGCTTTCCGGAAACTGAGCTTTGGGGCTTTGGCTGATTTGAACCATGCCACGGCCTCGGTCTGCAGGCACAGTGCTCGCAGTGACTTCAGTCTCTCTCGCCACACGATCTCGGGCCATCCTGTGCTGGGATTTTCGCAATACTATGTAAGCTCTCGCGGAGCCGAGAATGACTCTCTGCCAGGCTTGTTAATGCCGGTGCCAGCATGTTGGCTCAATCGGGTACGACACGTTTAGGCTCCATGCACCAATAGCCAACAGAAATTCTTGGAGTCATTATTCTGCAGACAATGATGAACCACAGCCTGACATGTTCTCGAAACCTCGCAGGGCAAGCTGAACAGGTCACACCCCAAATTATCAGCCTGGCAGCCGGTTTCTGCTTGTCGTGCATCCTCCTCCAGGGCTTCCTGCAGCTCCAACATCTAAGTCGCTTGTCGCTCGTATTACAGCTTGAGTCTTGAGCGGATTCCGGAAGCTTCGAGCAGTCTGTTTTCTCAAGTGTCATGCTGGGTCTGGGTGGCCTTTTGAGTTTTGGATTTGGTGTTCTGTTCTTCTGCCATAATCCAGGTGTAGTCGCCCGGAGTGGTAGGTCTGTGCAAGGCCCTTGCCATTGTTGCATTCCCTGTTCGGAAGTTGCATGTTACGGAAACCCTGTAGGCTGCGGAGTTGCCTTCAGCAGGTTGGTTCGAAATCTTTCTAGGCAAATTCAAGCTTTGGCGGTGACAAGCTTCTGTCGCGCCACAACTCCTCTGCCGGGAGGAATGGCAATCGAGTAGGGACAAGCTTTGCCAGCATCCGAAGACCTTGTATCGTGCATGCGCCTTTGGTTTCGCTTTTCCACATGAGGCATCGCGCACGGCATTTCTTGCCACATGCTGCTTAGGCATGGCAGCGGCAGGCGTTCAGCTACCGCAGACTTTGCAGGCTCCGTTGTCCGCAGATTGTCAGCTTCACTTCTGCTGCAGCGTGGGTTTCTGCGCCTGAGCGTGAGATGGCAGGGCGAGGCGCAGATGCAGCGCCTGGACACGGACTCGCCCAGACTGAAGTGATACCCCAGAGACCAGTAGAATCGCGAGAAAACAGAAGAGCTGACCAACAGAGGCCTTGTATCTTCTACAGGCAAGGATAAAAGGGAGTCCTTGCAGGCGGTCGGACGTGGCCATAGAGTAAATGTAGGGAGTTGAGCAGCTTGCACTGTATCTGCTTCAAGGGTCGGCCGGATCATGATCGCTTTGCATGTCCGAAGGAGATCGGCCGCCTCAGCCAGGAGACGGTTTCGGGTTGCACCATCGAGCGTGGCCGCTTTTTGAGCAACGACAAACTACTGGTATATACATCTCTATGAGTTCGCTGAAGACACATGCGAGCTGCAGGAGTGGCGGCAGCAGCGCGACTCCTTCCGTGCTCGCACCTCCATGGTCTCGCCGGATGAGCAGCTGTGCCTTGGCGAGAACAAACTGCTTGCTGGTTTAGGATGTTCTCCTCAGGTTCCAGATTCTTCAGTATCGCCGATTGTTTTCTTCAACCGGCGCTGCTTGTGACAGGTGGTCTGACGGATCGGCGCGATGTGTAACTGTGCTTCCTGCATCAGTGAAAGAGATGTCAATGTCGGTGCACTGAGTCACTGTTGATAGTCTGTTCTCCTCCTTGAGACCTATCGATGACCCGGATATAGATCTTTTGGCCACAGGGTAGCTGCCGCCGCAAATGGGCGAATCCAGGACGGCTTCAAAGGGGCTGTGCTTAGGACTTGGTAAGATATTCAACACTAAATTGGGGGCCAACTGAAGTCGGTTTTGTGGCGGCCGAAGGAGTGCCGCCAGCTACTCCAGCGAGGTGCGGCTGGCCCTGAAGCGACGTCGAAGGCACAGGTTCGCAGTGCTTTGAGCCAGTGCCCGTTGCTGCTCTTGAGAAGGTGGGCCAGTCAGTTGCTCGGTGGCAGTGACCGAGTCCTTGGCAGCTTCGGATGTAGCAGCCTTGTCAAGTTGCAAGCTATGGCATCTGTGGCGTCTTGCAAAAAGGCTCTGATGGCGGCAGCGCGGGCTGGGAGCGCAGAGGCCGTCTCGCTCTTGCTGGCCGCCCGTGCAGATCCCAGGCTGGTGAGCAGAAAAGGGCGACGAAGGGTCCAGGGGTACGAGACGCTTCCGCATCCTAAGATCTTGCGCTTGTCGTGCCCGGGAGTTCCGCTCGCGGCGAGCGCCGAACCACGGCGCTGCATTCTGCGACGGAGCTCGGCCATGGGAAGACACTCGACTGAGAAGAAGAGTGCAAGCGGAGACATCGCAGCTGTTTCAGCTAGGGAAGTTTGGAATACTTTGCGTTGAAGATCCATCGGCTGAAGTTGCACTGTGCTTTCTCGCAGTTGCCGAGCTTAGTCGCTTAGCGTGCAACTCTAGGCCGAGAGCAGGATAGACGCAAACAACACAAAGGGATGGACCGGCGCGGCATCAAGAAGGCATCTGTCTGAGAACCGCGAGACATCTCAGGATTTGCCTTGCTCTCCTTTCTGCCCGGGCGGACCCGGAAAAGGCAGACGCCCGCGGGACGACACCAGCTTTGATGGCGTCCGACAAGGAGGTCCAGCTTAAAGGGTCCGAAATGTGAGTCTGCCTGTCGAATGACTCTGCCCGTGTCGGTCTTGTTCTTGTAAGTCGGGGTCGTGTGGATGGGTCTGTGCAGCGTTTGTCAAAACTGTGATTGCAAAGACACACGCGAGGCCCTGTGGCCGCTGTTTGCAGCAGTCGGCTGCGAACGGGCTCCGCAACTTGCCACACCAATGAAGTAACAACTCCATGCCGTGTGGGACATGCAAGTTTCTCGCACGAGAGTGACTGTTTTGAGGCCTCAGTCTTCGCTGAGTTCAACAACTTCTCCGGAGCCGTGTGGGGGGGGGATGTAGTGGATTGCTTGCACATGACGGCAGAAAATCATGCAGGCACATTGGTTTGAGACACGCGCTTTGGCAACCGCGCCGTGTTGCATGCCTTTACGGGGAGTCGCTGAAGAATTCCCGGCGCAAACCTCATTCAGAGTACCCGGCATTACCCGGCCTTCGCAGTCCTGAAGTCAAAGCCTACAAGCTTCTCTCGTACACTCCTCCGAGAGCTGCTTCTGGAACGAATACACTGCCTTGATCCAAACCGAGATGCAGGAGTCGACACTGTGCTCAACGCGTGGTGCCCTGTACAACTGCCCCAGCCGACACGAGTGGTCATGTAGATTTTGGTCTTGGGCAGCTTTGGAGGAATCTGATCACGTGTTTAATCGAGAGTGTGAAGCCATCCGCCTGTTCCGATGTCTTGGGGGAGTATTTGTTTTAACCGGGAATGTTTTGTCACGGTGAGGCGATGTTGCAGAAGTTAGTTGGTTTCCTACTGGCACTGTGTACGCTTGAAACTTGACTTGACCCGAAGCTCTGAACTGTGGATTGAATCTTGGGTACTCGTTGCTTCCCCACTTCTGTTTGTCCAACGCAATCAACGGCTGACGTCGCATATTTCACACATCTCGCGCGTGCTGGAGTGTGGTCGAACCAGGGCAGTGTTTCTGAACAGGGCACGTCGCAGAAGAAGAGTCCAGTCCCCTGACGCAGGATTGAACTGTATCCTGCAGTACGTTGTAACTTTTTGAAACAGGTCCAGGTGCCTAAACCTGCAGAGATGACTTCACTCCTGTCAGCCTCAGGCGACCAAGCTCGGGCCACAGCACCGTGCGGACACTGGACGGCAGTGGGAGCCATCCCCTCGCCTCAGTCCTGGGGGGTTTCTGCTGCAATTGCTGCAAGGACTGCTCGTGCTTTGCCGGTGGCTCCCATCGACATCTTGGCCTCGGAGCTCCTTGGCCCGACCTTCTTCGAAGCATGGCTTCCCTTCGCCGGCTGGTGCCCCTGAGGTCTGTCGGCCCTGGTCTTGAAGCCACGGCTTCAAATTCATCACGGCTCAGGTCCCTGGGCCTCTAGTTCGTGCTCTAGCACCTGGAGCCGAAATGGCACCAGAAATAAGGAATAGCGGAACGAGCTTCGTGGACGGAAGTCCCAGCAATCTTCACAGTCTTCATCTCTTCGACACTGCACGACAATCGTTCTCTGTGGAAGCGGAGCTCGACCAAGTCCAACGAATGCAGCTGGTGCCCGAAGAGCGGGAAGCCTGAAATGCCATTCGCGGGCGACAAACTCCGCGCGTTTACTTTCCCTCTTCAGTCTTATCTGCCTGATCTGATCTAATCGAGTAACCCATATAATTATGATGTCAAATAAGAGATAGCATGGCAGCACTGCTGACGCGTGCGAACCTTTCTACACGCTACCAGCAGTGTCCACTTCTTCCATCGACCCAGGATGGGCAGAAAGCCTCAGCCTCAGTCTGCATCTTTTGTGTCGTCCATGATGTGGTTGCCAGTTGGGTCTGCAGATCTTGCCCGCTGCAGGTGAACTGATTCGGCAGGCTTGGGCGGCAATAATGTAGAGCTTGCATAGCCAGATTTCCCAAAAAACACAGCTTTGTATGAGTACTGTCGTTTGCCGAAGTACTGCACGCTTCTCGGAGAAGAACACTTATTCTGCAAGTGAATCCCGGGAGATCCGGCGCAACTGTGTTCTTATCCATCCGCCTGACAAGATGTACTTAGCTTCGTTGAAGCATCTGTCAGAAGCAGGTCAGACAGGTTCCTGGATGTATTGGGTTATCGGTTCTTCAGTCCTTTCAAGGAGGGCTTGAAGGATCATCATAACGATGACGTTCCGATCTCCACAGGCCTTTCCCCTCGCAAGAAAATCTTAGGTCGGGTAGCATGTATATATCCATTCAGCCTTTGGTAGTTGCCACTCTTTTGGGGGGACTGGCTCTGCCTTGAGTGGAGTTAGCTGTCAGCAACGGAGTACCAAATGGAATGAGTATCACTCCTGGTCACTTGAACTGCGCGCCATGCGACGCTGTTCTGGAGACCGGACCATTTAACATGGCATTCTGGGTGCAACGCTCGCCTTGGATGGATCTGCCCGGCGCACGTCGCGGGGTTTCAAGAGCAATTGGGCTATGCATACTTGCATATCTATATACATTTATGTGTATATATATATATATATATATTATACATATATATATATACACACACAGAAAGAAAGATAGATATAGCATATAGCCGATGCTTTTGCTTGCATAGGCTTAGGCAGCCCGGTCATGCTCCGTAGCGAAGCGCGCATCTTCGGGCAGGTCAGAAGGTCATCAGGTCTTTACGCACCCGGACTAAGACTCCGAATCTCCGAGATTCGAGAAGTCCTCAGCTCCAGGACCGGCTTCTTGTTTCCACGGGGAGAGAGTTGCACGTGCTCTCTCTACACTCACGGCCAACGTCGGGGAAACCGTACTTCGGCTCGATTCCATGCTCACTTGCACGTGCACGCGTAAGTGCTCGTCTCTCTCCCTGCCCAGCCGTTCTGCAGGCCGTGGGCTTCACAGACTTTCCCGTGGCCATGGTCTGTTTCTGCACTTGTGACTGAGGAACCTTCAAACAACGAAGAGGCACGAACCAGTACGAACCTTGCCACGTTGCTGTGAATTCATGGCTCCCTGATAGCAGCATCTTACCTTCCACCGCCACATGCCGCCGCAGTCAGCACCGCTGGTTCGTGATTGGGTACGTGTCTCAGGGTTGAGAGACTCAAATTTCGCAAGTAATGGTTGTATTTCTTGTCTGTCGAGCAGTCTTGTCGTGCTTGTTGACTGCCAGTGCTGCCGCCAACTCAATACTGCATTGCATGAGCAATCCTACTCTCAGGGGCATCTTGCAGTGGCAATCACGTACGCAACTCTCTGTAAAACTTATGGCACGCGAGCGTTTTCTGCTGTCGGCAGACTGGTCGTCACGAGCACTGCTCGCACGAGTGATGGAGACAGGGCCGGCCACAAGTGGCTGGCCAGAGTCATCATGACCACGTGTGTGGCTAGGCTGTGAGATGATCTGAGCACCAAAGGCGACTCAGATTTCGGCGCCAGAAAAAGGAAGAGCCCCCCAGGTCCTCCATACAGCTATCATACCAAGCTCAACCGGCGGCAGCCGGTAGCAGCAAAAGACGGGAGCCGCACCATCGCTTTGGTCTCAAAGCAAGGGCTGAGGTGCGGTGACCTCAGACGAGGCCACTAAACGGGCGGTTGCCCACTAAGTAGCTGCGCACATGGACTGCAGAAGTAGACGCTCTGCAATGGTCACTGTTCGACATCGCTGGGAAACCGCCTGCGGCTCAGCCTGTTAAGGGTCGCTCCGTGCATATGGCATGGGGCATTGGCACGTATGTCTCAGTTTCCAGCTGCCCATCGCAAGTTCACTCACTGTGTCCATGGGCGTGCCTTTGCAGTGAGTCCCGGCGTAGGTGAACAGGTATGGGTGGGCAAGTTGACTAAGGCCTCCAGGTTGACGTCACGCGGTGCAGGCAAGGAGAACATCCTCCAGCCCTGCCCCCAGAGTTGCGGGAATTCTCTGGTCGCAAGAGGAGGGGGTCTTGTTGGGCTTTCGCAGTTGAATTAGGGTTGAGTCCTTGTGTGCTTGACGGAACACCCGTGCTCGCTCCACCTGCCGTCATCACAGGAGCTGCCAAAGATGCAGCTCCCGAGTTAATGCAACACTTGTGATAACAGTGGATGGCCTGCTCACGAGATTTGTGGATGTCAGTTGTGCCAGACATTCCAGCTGCTCTCATGTTCGAAGCTGCAGACAAGACGACATCGCTTCGTAAATGCCCATCGCCCGCTCGAGAGTTCCGCTGCTGCTGGCCTTGGGCCTTGCGGCACCCAGCTGCCGGAACCCGCTCTTCCCGGTCCACTGGTCCCGGGCGGGGCGGCAGGGGTCAGAGCTGTCGACTGCACAGAGGCTTCTTGCGTCCTGCAGCAGGAATGCAGCCGCATGTGCCCAAGCCTTCTCAACGAGGACACAGCGGTATCGAACAACTTGACTGCTTGCCCCCACTGGAGTCTTGCCTGAAGTTGGCACTGCAACGAGGTCTTGGCAAGGAGATATAAATTAAGGTCAAAGTCTTTTGAGATATTGTCCAGGAATGGTCTGGCAAGCTGTTGTAGCACGGCCGTGGAGCCTGCGCAGCATCGTGCCTTTGATCCGTGGCTTGCAAAGATTAGGCCGTGGAGGTTGTGATGGCGGTTGAAATGGTGGTGGTGGTCACCCCTGGTCTTGGGCGCCGTTGCAGACGTGTTGCTGCTGGTGATGCTGGCTTCGTGCTGCTCTTGCTGTTGTTGGTTTGGCGAAAGCTTAATGGTGCAATTGTCGGTGCTCCCGCTGCCATTGATTACTTTTTTGGCTGCCAGCGAAAGTTTGGTGGTTCCGATGACGGTGGCATGTTTTGCAAGTGTGTGCCCCTTGACTTCGCGAGCACCCGTCGTAACAGTACTCGCCCAGGAGCACTGGAAATTGTCGCTGGGACAAATCATCGTGAGCTGGAGATGCTTCGCTGCAATCAAGCATGGAGTCCGTACTTGCATGCCAGGAAGGTAATCGGAGATTGTAGCGACATGTAGCGAGCGTCACGGCATTTTACGGTGGACACTGGCAACTCGCATCGGGGCATGTTCTTTTTGATTGTCTGGGGCTCGACCGGGTGTTTGCTGGCACAGGCCGTAAGTAAACGGCCACGTTGCTCTTCCTCTTGAAGCTGTTCGGGCCTGCTTGGCTTTCATGATAGCTAAAACTACAGACTATGCCACTATGCATTCTCCGGTGGGCAAGTGCGCGATCGCAGTATGCGCACCGCAACGTAGCAAATACATGGTTGCGTTCTTGCTAAAGTCGGGCTTTGTTAGGCCGAGCTGAAGCGTTGCTCAGGAAACTATGCGGCTGGAATGGCCATGCGACAGCTCACCAAACTTTATCAGTACTCAGGCACGCGGGCTGCTACAGTTTTTGTTGGATGTCTGCAGAGGTATGTTTTGAACTGTGGAGACGTTGGATACCATGGCAAGCCATCGTGGGTTACAGTACAAGTGCCGGTTGCCGCATGTTAACAAAAGCTGACACAAATCACACTGGTCTTGAACTTTCGTGAGATATTTATTTGTTGCAAAAAGCACGTGCGGGAACGTGTGGGGCCTTCAATGACGAACCTGCCAGATGCTGAGATGCAGGCGCTGTTCGCTGGTGGCTTAGTTTTGAACTTGCCCTTGTTCTTGCACTCAACTGTTGCCGTAGTACCGTGTAAGTTTACGCGCGAGATGATGCGAGCAGGGAAGCAAACTCTGCTTTGCAGTCATGCGGGCCATGCTGTGGCTTCTTGCTGGAGTTTGCTGGAGTGGCTTGAAGCCCCTGAGGATGAAGCACTGGCATCAGTGCAGCACAGCACAACCGCTTCTCGGCATGCATTGCAGCAGCTTTCGTTGTTGAATTGCGTCACTCCGAGTCTCTTTGACCAAGGTTTTCGCCCCATGCCTCTCTGCCATGTTGCAATATGCTGCCGGCATGCAGCTCGGAAACAGATTGACATTGACGAGAGCACAGCTGTTTTACTCCTCAGTGGACTTGGATTTGAGCCCTCTCCCTGCAGGATTTGCTTCATGTGCGACCCGCAATGGGACTCTCGGAAAGCAATATGAATCTTAGACTTGCCCCACCTTCGGTCTCTGCGTCTGCCATGATCTACATGCTTCCCACTCAGGAAACATATCTGTACAAGGCCGATTCCGATCAGTCCGCAGAGGAGACTGCGGAGAAGGAGCAGTATTTGGAAGGTTGGACTAGGTTGCTTGCCATCACGGCCAGTGGTTTCGCTGAATCACACTGCTTGAAGCACTCATCTGCCGATGCAGCACAACGAGTCCATGTTTCGCGCATGTAGATCAGCCGATGCAACCTTTGCACCAGCATGGAAAGATTAACTTGTCGGATAGTTATGCAACAACTATTATATTAACTAATCATATGCTTGATTTGACCAGCAACTCACATTCTCCATCCCGAATCGAAAGCCAACCAGGCAATGCCTCATATGGGTGCTGGATGCAGTATAAAAAGGTGAAACCAGAGGGTACACAAAAGGTAGGGACAGCAGATGGCTGTAGTGCTTAGTAGAAGCATCGACTGGAGGTGCCGGCTACGACGCCGTGGCCGTAGGCTCCGGCGCCTGCGCGAAGCTCTGGGCCGGCTGCGCGGTGCCTCGTCTTGGTCAGGGCCCACCACTGGGGCTGGGGCTCATGCTTCATTTGGGTTCTTGTCTTAGGGCCGCAAGGGTTTAGGAGGCTGGGGCGAGGGCCCCGAGGGCGCTATGTTCTTGATGCCTTCGGATGCCTCAAGGGAAGGTATGCTTATCCTTCGGATTTTTAATTAATACTCTGCTCTTCTCATGCCTTTCAGGTCACCACTGTCATCACCTTGTTGCCTCAAGGGTCACTCGATGTAGTTGCTGCCGAGTTTGCGAGGCTTTCTCAGCGGCTGCGCGCGACGCCTGGGCCGCTCGTCCAGATACCTCACGTGGTTCAAGCAGCCGTGGGCCGTAGCCCGCTGGCAGGTCTGCGAGAATCACCGATACAGTGCAGCTTCCGTCTGAGTTCAAGCGTGGCAAAGGCTAGGCTAGTTGCGCTTGTCTTTCAAGGAGAAGGTTTTGCAGTGCCCGCTCGCCAAGCAGATTGAAGCTTGGCAGTCGTCTAGGTGGTAGACTCGGGTATCTTCTCCTTCGCGAGTATGCTGTCAGTCAGGCGAGCACCACGGCGGAGAAAGTCCACATACCGTAATATACCATGTACTGTTGCGCTAACGTCTGAGTCGCCTTCCCAAGTTCCGAAGGAGCAGCCTCTTCCGGATCTCCCACCTTTCTTTTCCAAGCCAGAGCTCTGCGAGTGGACTCGGCACCTTGCCTGCAAGGAATCTGCTCCATAGCGCAACAGTGGCCACGACGAAATGTTCGTGCCCTGAGGGCTGCCATCGCACTGCAGCCTCTGGCTGAGACGTCTCGCAGCTTACCCCAGCAGCGCTGCTTTGATCAAATTGAAACATTCCAGGGATACTTTCGAAGATCTTGTAGCATGGACTGAAATGCACCCGCTTCAGGACTGCCAGAATTACCTTCTGCTGCTCGGAGTGCATGGCAGCACACTTTCTTGAAATCCGCACTTGCTGTGAGCCAGCAGAAGCAAATCGCTATAAGTCCTAATGCACCTGCAGGATGCGACCACTACTATTTCCTCCGATGAAGAGAGTCAGAGCAAGGACAAGGAGGTGGACGAGCGCATCCTGCAAGAGGCACCTGATTTTCAGAAACGCGTAGGCAAAGGTGGCTCCTTGAGGGGGGCTCGGTATTTCCACCGTGATCCTCTTGACCCTCGTGGAGATCAGGGGGGAGGGAGTAAGGCAGGACTGGGTCCAGGGGGCGGCAGGCCAGGGGAGGGGGTTCGAGCACTCAAGAAGGGAAAGAGGGTGAAGAGGGACCCAACTGATCTGACAATTAGCACCCCCCACGCCCGGCAGTGGGAGCATGTTGCAGGACGACACGGTTGACAATCCGTCAAGCAGAACTAGCCGCTCGCAAGACTTGCATGCTTTTTACAGTTTTGTCCACGTGAAGTCAGTCTGAGTAAGACCTGGAGAGTTGGGGAGTAGTGAGCTGAACACTTTTCCTGAGTCTAGTAGCCACTTGTTGCCTGCCTGCGTTCTTCGGATCAGCCATGCGGGAGCCAAAAAAGTCAGTCTGAGACTCACCCTACGCGTGGGGTCAGTGGTTTCTGGTGGCGGCCTTCCGGCAGCCTGACGAGGCCTACTTGGGGCTTTGGTTTTGGGGCTTCGAGACTTCCTTCAAGCATGGGTCTGGTGCTTGGTGAATCTTGGCGACGCGAGGTTCTGGTTGCCAAAGCACCCGGTGAAGTCGGTGCCTGGCCCGGCCAAAGAGTATTCATTCAAGTGCATATCTGCGGTGCTGCTGACTGCAGTCCGACAAGGTGTGACGGTATGATGGTCGCGTCACATGGTCACATGCCATGTCTGACACATGGTCATCTTCACTTCTTTTCGCTTGCTTGAGCGCTCCTGCAGCAAAAGGAGTCTCCCTGGTCTTCGACGAAAACTTGGGTAGAGCGGAGCTTGGCGGCTTGGTATACTGTTGTGGAAATTGATATAGAGGTTGTGATCATCTGGTCTTTTGTGTTCTCGTTGCATGCACAAAATCAAACTGCTTGGCCCGCCATCAAGGTCGCGTAGTCTGCGTTGTCGCGACGAGTGTCGGTCATGGAACTCCTGCAGAGCTCTACACGGCTTCAGAGTCACAAGAAGACTTGATGTGTCCTGACGCAGACGTAAGCCTTCCTTTTTGGAGGGCGAAGGGTCTATCATGTCGGGTGAGTACCGGCTTGGCTTGGGCGAGCTTCAGGCTGGAGACTATCGTCCGCTACAAGTACAAGATGATGGAAGGCCCAGTTTACAGGGGCAGAGTCAAGCGGTTGGGTGAAGGCTGAAGCCATGGCTCTGTTTGAGTGCACTTCCGTAGGTAAGATCATCCTTTCGGCTGCGGTGGACGTTTGGCCGGCTCCAGAAGCCAAGAGGAGCTCTGAACTTCAAGGGGCGGATTTGGCTGGTCAGTCTAAAGTCCTACCAAAAGTAACACAGCTCATGGCTTTCTTGCACGCCGTGTAGCCAATCGGCCAATCCTTGCAAGGAGGGTCGTTGGCATGGTTGCCTTTGGCGGATATTTGTTTGTGGCAGATGACGAGGGTCACATCTCCCGCTTGGTTGCAGCGACCATGGCTGAGGGAGAGAGGCAGGGGCCTAGGTACGGACTCGTTTCCGGGTACACTATGCAGATTCGCCCACGGCGAGAACAGATCAACCTGAAGGTCAGATGGCAAGCAGCTCTACGCAACGTGGCTTGACGGCAAGTGCTTCGCGTGCCTTTGCGTCAGGGATTTTCAGTCCAGCGACGCCTAGTGACCTAGTGTGCCTTCCGCAAACTGCACTGTCACAGACATGATAAGAGCTGGTCAGAGACAAGGCCGATTGGGAGTGACGAGAAACACCAGAACATTACCGGCCTGGCTGTCTCCGAGGGCGGAGCGACCCTCTACTGGCCAGGAGCTTGGTGTGTGTTGGCGGTGTTGGAGCGGCAGGCGTTCTTTCGCTCCGAGGTCCACGGCTACAGACATCTTCGTCGGTCAGAGCGAGGGAAACGGCGGTCATCGCACGATCTTCGGACACGAGCAGCAGCTTCACCGCAAGAGACTTCTTGCGACAGAGCATTTCTGCGGGCCTGCTAAGATGTCTCTCTAAGCAAGTCTTGTGAACATGCGATGTGGCTCTGGACCTGACACGTTGGGTGTGGGTGCTTTCAAATTTGGAGTTTATGCCCATTTGAGGTGGTAGTGGCCCGTGTGCGAGGGTGTTTGGGCCTGCTTCAGCGTAAGCACGGGGAAGATGTTCCGAGGCTGCAGAAGTTGGGAGGTAGCACCTCTTCAATCGTCTACTTGGCAGCGGATCCTTTGGACGAGCTCCTCTTCTTCACTGTGCACCAAGGCAGTCCCTCCGCCCTTCAAAGCCACTGTTAGAGCACACGTGCGCAATGTCTTGTGCCTCGGTTGTCGCGTCAGACTTCGACTGATTCGGATTGATCCCGCTTTCGCGCCGTTCTGGTATGTACATGGTTATCTTTGGTGCATAGTCGTCTCTGACCCGTCCATTCCACGTTTCACCAAGCAGACGACCTCATTCGGCGAGTCCGAGTGTGAGAGGTAGTTACTTGGCATCCTGCATGCGACCCGCGGACCCACCTCAACTCGGAGGTGCCACCTCTCAAAGTTGCCGGGTCAGCCGGCTGCTTTTGCACCCACACAGCGGCAGCAGCGTGGTCACGACCGTCTTCGCCGCTGTGGCCGACATGTGCATTCGTACAGCCGCACAGTTCATCGTGAGATCGCAAGCAGGTAAGACATCTATCAGTGCAGGAGTGTGTGTGTGTGTGATTGTGTGTGTGTGTGTGAGAGAACCTCCCTGGCACATGGGAGCAGAGGGTCACTCCTTTTGGTTTTTCATACAACATCTTTGCAGGGGGACGGAGGGGTTGCAGGGGGCTCCGTCCACCGAAGCTCTCCCCTGCAACCCAGGAAAACGTACCTGCATCGCCTGCGCCTGGGCCCCGTTGTGGNATCTTTGCAGGGGGACGGAGGGGTTGCAGGGGGCTCCGTCCACCGAAGCTCTCCCCTGCAACCCAGGAAAACGTACCTGCATCGCCTGCGCCTGGGCCCCGTTGTGGGCAGCTGGCGGGCGTAGCAAGGGGCAGAAAACTTACCCCTGACGGATCATCTCATCTTGTTTTACATGCCATTCTTGATGTCTGACATGTTTGGCACAAAAACTTTCATCCCATTTTCGTTCATCATCATCCTCATCCTCCTCCTCATTCTCCTCGCTCTCGCTTTGGCTCTTGCCCTTTGCCGAATCTATCAGTGAGAGAGAGAGAGCTTCATTTCATGAGTAAAAATGGCAGCCGCGTGAAGACCCAGCCAGCCGCTGGGAGAACGTTCAACAGCCTTGTCGTATTTCGAGCTTTCGGTCTGCAGAGTTTGGACCGTTTTGAGGCCTGGTTGTGGAAACAGAGGCGAGGAGAGAGAGCGAAGAGTGCTTTCCAGGTTCCAGGAATCTGAAACATGTCATCGCTCTCCTCCAAGGAAAAAGATGAAAACTCGAGCGAGTGTGAAACAGAGAAAAGCTTCAGTACGACTTCCCGTAAACAGGGCTGGTAAGAGCCGCTGCAGTCCTGCAATCCCGCCGCAGACTGCGCCCGCGGGGAGGGAGCATTGGGAGGGGAAAGGCTGAGGCCTTGGAAAGCAGCTGTTGAAATCGAAGGGTGCTAATGTACTGTAACTACAAGCAATTCTGGCTTCCTGCTCATTCCTGCATCCCAACCCCGTACTCAGCCCTTGGTGGAGAGACAATGGAAAGATGATGGTGTGGAAATTCGCATGCCCCGGCAAGTCTGTATCTAGTACAACGTTCCAGCTGCCCAGCTTCTTACCTGCCACTCTACAGAATGGGAGTATGTGGAGAAACTGGAAAAGCTTTGCCGATTTTTGCACTCTGAAGTTGCAGCCTGATGCAGCAGCCAAGGAGTGGCCTGTAGAGAAACTGTGGCTCAGACTCTTGTCTTCAGCGCTGCGAGCGGAACTTGATCAGTAGTGGGAGAGAGTGGGAGTAAGCAGAGCTCGCTGACGGTGAGCCAAGGTGCTCACTCGCAAGTTCTCTATGTCGCGTCGGAGCATAGCCTGTACTCGCTCCCAGTCGCATCCAGACCGCACAGAGCATATCGGATGCCAATTTCGGCCAGATCTGCTGAATGGCAGCTTCGTCTCCATACTGTACCCTTTGAAGCTTCTGACGCAACCAAGAACTTCTCGGCGTCTGTGACACCCCACCCCGTCTTCAAGGATCAGCAGAAAGTGTTGACAAGCCGCTCAGTCTTGCAATATGTGGTCTGGCAAAAGAGACAGCAAGCGACAGCGATGGGAGGTTTCCACAGCTTCCACGTCCGTGGCACGGATTGTGTCCTGGGAGACTGGCAAGAGCAGGGTTCTTGTCTGCTCCTGAGCTTTGGCATGTCCAAAATCGAACTCTACCGGGCGTCCTGCGCCGTCAACGCTTCCAAGTGGAGGTACGAAGACATGTGGTGGCGGCGTGCAGAAGCAGCTTTGTGAGCAAGTAGTGGGCACACAAACAGACACAAAAGAACCGCCGCAGGCAAGTTTTGTCGGAGTCATTCTGGTACCTCCAGGCTGTAGAGGTTTACAGCTGCGAGGCTTATTCGGCCCATCCTCACACCAGCCTCTGGTGGTGGTCGGCCGTGCTCGAAGCAACAGGTCCGGCACAAGGCCTGCGGCGAAGGGGTTCACACGAGTGTATAGGCAGGTTCCGACTTTGGAGTGCTGTGCCTCCAAGTCCTGGCTACTACTGCCACACAGTTGATCGAAGATTGAATTTGAGTCTGCATCTCTGGAAAGTAGTTGGTCCGCATCCGTCCGGTCCAGCAGTTCGTAAATCGGTAACCGGTCGCGAATAGCAAACGACAGTGTTCAGTGCTACCCAGTCAACTAGGAGGGAGGGAAAACAGATATGATATAAAGCAAGCACCGGCCCACGACCGATGCGACCGACACACAGGGCGTCAGCACGGCCTTCTGGCAGCTCCTACGGTACACTCGTCTGCGTCTTTACAGGAATGGCAGTCGATCCTGACATTCGACCGTGTTTCGTGAAACTGGCCGCCTAGCATTGCCTTACATTTCTGAGCACTTTTGTTGTGGAAGCCTGACGGCAGAGAGCATCATATGCCGCTGGCGCAGGAATGCTTCGACCAGCCGTGCCCGGAGCGTGCGACGGACTGCCTCATGGGTTTCATGGCTGCGCTTGGCAGTTGGTGCTTCGCTCGGCTATTGCCAGAGTCCGCAGACGAGCTGGGGCTCGTGGAAATATGCTATGTCAGACTGCACGTTGCAGTTTGGAAACGCGGTTTGTGCAGCCGGACAGAACGTGCCAGAATGCCGGCAGCCTGAAAGACATGAAAGCCCCGTGTTTACAGCGACAGCGATCTAAGGTCAGTGGATCAACATGGCTGTGTGCTCGGCCACTTGTGGTTATGGCAAGCTGCACCAGAACCTGGACAGCACGCAAGCTACAAGCTTCAACTGATTTCAATTGTAGCGGTGTTGTAACACTATCAGCTACGTGCGGAGCATGTCCAATCAAGGGCTTCTCGCACGCTTTCCCGCAAGTGCGAGTAGCACGAATAAGTAGCTCTCAAATCGAGCTGCGGCTGCACTATCTTCGTAGCATTCACCATTCCTGCCGAGGAGGAGGTCTGTCCTGCGTCCCGCGGCTGACGGGGGAGCTGCATGCCCGGAAGAGCAGGAACGAAGTGTGGAGCCTCAGATGCAGAGGCGATTCTTCGGTGTCACATCCGGGCCTTTCGGGTTGTCCTGCCGCAAGGATTGCGTCCGGGCAGAGTGTGGCGGCTACGACTTTCTGGTGGCTGCAATGCCGGGCCATGGGCTGTCTCTCGTCCTACAGACCCGACCCCGGATTTAGTGTAATGCCAGACTTTCCGCATCTGTTCAAGACAAAGCAAAATGCAGGGCCAGCTACTTCGAACTCTCCTCGCTCTCTCTCTCTCTCTCTCCCCTCTCTCCCTCTCCCTCTCCCTCCATCTTCCCCTTATGGCTTGAGCATCTGGCCTCGCAGCAATGACTGCCAAGGGTTTCATCTCAACTTCTGGCAAAGCAGGAGGAGATTGACTGGACCATGTCTTCTGCAGCTTGCTCGAGCAAAGTCAGCAGACGTCGTGTGAGCAAGCTGCATTGAAAGGCTTCTGAGCGTGCACCACCTGCATAGCCTGCGTGTGTGAATCTCGCGTTTCATAATGTCATACCTAGTCCGAGTCATTGCGCTTCATAGGTGCCGGCTTCGGCTCTGTTGATTTTAGCATATACAGTCTTGCAGAATCTGTTCAGTCTGAGAGTGATTACTGTTACTTATTCTTGCAGTGCCAAGGCAGTCGGCACCTGGACCGCACATCCAGGAAGCGGTGAAGTAGAGCTCAGAGCTCCATGAGCTCCATGCCCGCACTGGAAGTTGCTGTCACCGCACGGCTGAGGCTCACTGAACCTCGGCTCCAACTCGTCCGACGCTCTCATGGCCTTCGATTCTGACAACCGCTTCCTTTATTTGGCATCAAGTGGAGGAGAGGCCGAAGTCACGGTCACACGGGCTTCTGCAGGCTAGTCAGCTAGTCGCAGCTAGTTTTGCGTTTTGGCAACAGGGCGGAACTACGGCGCTGCTCTTTCTTCCCCTTTTCACGAAAGCTAGCTGGGAGGAGTTTGCGAAGTGTTTACCTACACTGAAAGCACTTTCCCACGATCATCCCGTCTTGATTCACACTTGCTGGAAGAGTTACCGAAATTCTCGTGGGGTTCGGGGGAAATGCGTTCGGGCCACCTTATCTCCTCTGTTCTCTTATCTTGGCTCTCACCGCATCAGATTTCCGTGCTCGACCGCAACCCTGCCCGGGTCCATGCCCTTTGCTGGGCAGTCACGGGCTGTTGCGCTTGTAGACGTCCAAAGCACATGCATAGCGGCATAGCCTAAAAAGCAATAGATTTCAAGTCGTCACCTGCAAAGAGCATTTCCTTTGGCTTCCACATGTTGAAGTCTCTAGTCATCTGTTCTGCGAAGTAACCCTGCAATGCGGGCTCGTCCTTGCTAGGTAGGAGGGAAAAAATAGATTTCACCGGGGTCCATGCCTGGACAGGACAAAGCGTCACGCGCTGGTCTGTCAGTGTCGGCGATGGCGGCGATGGCCATGTCATGAGTTTCTATTCGAAGGAGGTGGTCTTCACCTCGAAGGTTGGGGCAAAAAATGAAGAGCACCTGTGCTGGACACTCACGGCCGCACTTTCTGTGTAGGCACACGGCGCAGCGCCCACCATAATCGACCTGAAGATCCAAGCTGCTGCACTTTTCGTCGCCACATCAGACGCGCATCGTGGGCTGCACTTGGCAAACGTGCTTTCCGGCACAAGATGCTCCATTGACTTATTTAGCTTTGCTTGTGCAGCTCTCCGCATCTACTTTCGTCATTTCTGCATGCAGCGTCGTTGTTGCATGCCCACTTGCGAAGGAAGATTTTGCGAATAGATGAGGATGAGACTCGGCAGGAAAACTGTACTGACGATGTGCTTGTGGTAGCTTTGCATATGTCCTACTATTTGACTTCGCAGCTACCCCGTAGAGAGAGGCGAAGACTCCGCAGTTGCTGACAACCGATCTATTCTGCATATTGCTTGCTTCAGACTTCAGAGAGCAGGAAAGCCGTGAGACTGCTCTCTTCGGAACCACATCCAAAATTCTCGCAGCTCCCAGCCTCTTGCTATCGAGGCTCTGCTGACCTCCAACGAGAAGGCTCCGTTGGTGCAGGTGCTGTACAAGGACTGCCGAGATCAGTGGACCAGCGCAACAAACTGAGTGATGACACTGTGTCCTGTACGCATATTGGGCCCCAGAAAGATGTGCCGGCCATGCGTGGGGCATGCTGGCCCACTCACCTGGCGGTATATAGTATAGATCTTGAAATCTGAAAGCTGCACCCAAGCTTCGAACCGTGTCATCAGGCGCATCTTCGGGGGACGGATACAGCAGCCAAAAGTTTCGAGTTGGAAGGGGTGCTGAGCAGTGAGAACTTCCACCGCTCAGCCTTTGGAGGACGTGGGCCGGCTTCGCAGCCTGTCCGCTGCTGGGACCTACCTTCTCTGGGCAACCAGCAAAGAGGCCAAGAAACCCATTTTGCCAGTGCCAGCCGAACCCCGTGCTCCGTGACGAAGCAGGTGACACTGGGAACAGTGGATGGGCCAGCGCCTCTTGTAGCGGAGCGACCAGTTCTGAACCAGAAGTCCTTGGAGGAGCCTCAAGCTTCATTGAGCCTCCTGTGCGAGCTATCATGCTGTCCTGCATGTGCGCAGGACTTGGTCGGCTCGTCCTCCGAGGCACCCTGGACGCAAGAGGAAGCTTTGGGCTTTGAGCACTGCCCGCTTTACGACTCGCTGCAGTGTTTGCAACGGGCGTGCTTGCACATGCCCACATCCCGGATTTCTCCCGAAACAGGTGGTGCAGGTGGAGTTGCTTTGGGACGCCAGCTGCTTTTTCCTGGCAGCCTGGGATGTCACAAGGCAGACATTGTCCATCTTCCAGGCATTGTGCTGCGTCACGCGTGGCTGTGGGAAGTGGGGTTTTGGAAAGCGGTAGCTGCATCGCCGTTCTGGGAGACAGTCGAGAACAGTCGAGACATGGGGAGGCAGTACACAGCTTGCTGTACCACATGCAGGACTGAGCAATTTCTGAAAACACTGCTGTTGATGGAAGGTTTCTATCACTTTGGACAGCTTCGCGACTGCCGTGGTTGAACATCAGCAACTGCGACAGCTACGGCATACGTGGACGAGCCAAGGTGCGAGACACTCGGCAACCTCAGTCCTTGGGCGGTTTTAGCAGGAGTTCGTTGGTCACACAAATGCCCCCACAATCGATCTTCTTGCCGTGAGACGAGGAATGCTTGCAACTCCCTTCTCTGCATATGCTGGAAACTTAGTCAGCTGTCAAGCCAAATCCTTTGCGTGCACTGCATGCCCCTGCTTGCTGTGGCGAGGTGTTCAGCGATCGTCAGGTCTGGAGCTTGCCCCGTCATTTGGGGGAGGACACGACATCACATGTAGAGGCAGATTTTTGCCCACGAGCCAATTTTCCGCGAATCTTTCAAGGGGCTGCGCCTCTTGACTGCGTGTGGGATAGCATGCGGAGTCCGCCCTGAGGACACTTCACTCACTGTGCTGCCACGGCCCCAGCTTTGGTGCCGCTCACAGTTCAGCATAGAAAGGAGCTTCCTGGCAGGTCGAAATCCTCGGCGAAGATTTCTGGTCTCGCATACTTTTTCCAGAAGGGCTTGGTCCTTTGGCGGCAATTGCAAGGCATGCACCGGCAAAAGGAACCCTTTCCTCCCTGGAGATCGGTGTGACAACAGGCCTCAGCACTGCACCCCATCTATGTCGTGTTTCTGGCACCTTCATGCTTTGGCTTGACACATGATGAGTCTCTGGCTCTCGTAGGCAACAAGCACTGTTGACAGTAGCTGAAAGTCGACTCCGCATGCCAAAACCCTCCAAAGCTGAAGTCCTCAGCAATGAAAACCTCAACGGGAGTGAGCTTGGATGTGGCATACAGTTCCTTTTCCCTCTGTCTTGGCCCATTCTCTGTACTTGGGGACTGCCTTGCGATTGGGCAGTGACTTGGATCTGGGTTGGTTTTAGTACAGTGAAATCCCTGTATAAGAACCCCATTCCGCGAGAGTAGCCTACCCTAAGGTTCTTAGCTACCCTTACCTCTGAAACTTTTCCGGTTGAGAAGGTAGGGTAGGCTGAGGTTCTTATCCATGTTCTTATCTATACCTTGAGCCAAAATGGCCGCGTTACCCGCCCCCCCGTCAAAAACGAATTAGCGTCTGACACTAATTCGTTTTTGCCTTTCCCCATCCCTGCGCCCTGCNCCCCCCCCCCACTGGGGACCCTAAGGTTCTTAACTTTGAAGCAACCTGAGTTTTGTGAATCCCGCCGAAGGTAGGGGCTCAGGTTCTTAAACAGTGGGTTCTTGTGCAGGACGTTCACTGTAGGGCCCACTGATTTTTGCTTTCGGCTGGGTTCGGTCATTCCTCAGTTTCTGTTCTATCGCAGTCAAGGTGAGCAGGTAGTGGGTTTACTTAGTGCGGCTGTACGTGAAGAGGCGTATGGCAGACCGTGACGTGCACTCTGACCTGAATGTATGGGGTCAACTATCTACAGGAAATAGTTGAGTCAGTATGTGGACCTCAGTTGCGGTGAAGCCTTGCCTGCCTCGTGCGAGTTGCGAGAGTCAAACCTGAAAAAAGCCTGAAGCGTGTCTTTGCTCAGAGGGGCTTTGGGGTTGTCGGCCGGATTCCAAGGACTGTGCAGTCTCGGACTGGCTCAACATTTCCTTGTGCAGCGCCAGCTGCGGCGGCGGCACCTCGATCAAACAAAAGCAGTAAATGGGTTGTTACCTGTGTGTGGGTTTTAGTTCGGTTGATGTCTGGCGAGTCTGCTGTCAGGTCACCACGGAAGTATGGTTTTGGCTTACGAAAGTGGGGGAAGTGACAGCGTTGACAAGAAAAGGTTGTGCTTGTATCAGCGTTCCCATACAGGCAAGCACCGCTAAATATAGCGTACCTGTTCACCGTCGAACTTGAGTCGTTCTACAGACCTCGCCTGGTTCTGCCGAGTGTGAGTGTCAAAAAAAATATAACAGAAATGTTATGGCCAATGGTAGATATACATGTGTTGAGTTTGGCAGGCTTGGGTGCACATGCATCATTCTAGACTTGCTGCTGGCTGCCACTTTGGCTCAAGCTTGATCCAAAACGGCAGCCTGCTGATTTTTGGAGGTGGGGCGTTGGCCCCTGTTCTTTTCCGTGGGGGTGACCCGCCGTTTCTCGGCTCGCGATTCATACAGATGCCCAGGTGTTGCACATGGGCGCGCTCCTGGAGTTCAGGACCAGGCTTCGTGAATTGGTTGCCGCAGGAGAGCATCATGAAGCGGCCCTTCTTTAGGGCTCAGTTTTGGAAATCCAACACTACCCGCCGCCACCACCAGGTCTTATCGAGGGCCTTCGCCCCGGAGTGCCTGCAGTGTGCACCATGCCCTGCTCGGAGGTGGGTTGCCAGCGCTGTCGTGAAGGCCGCGGGGGCTTTTCGCTTCCCGTTTGTCGGGACTTACGCTCGAAGCTCTGTGGTGGTGGCCGCCGGTGTGTCTCCGGCCCAAGCGTGGGAAGATTTCCACAGCCATGAGGTGCCTAGGCTCGCGGCCGTGGATGTTCTCAACCTGGCCTCGGGCTTGNAGCTCTGTGGTGGTGGCCGCCGGTGTGTCTCCGGCCCAAGCGTGGGAAGATTTCCACAGCCATGAGGTGCCTAGGCTCGCGGCCGTGGATGTTCTCAACCTGGCCTCGGGCTTGTGGCCGACAGACCTCTTACCCGACCATTGCATTTCAACAAGTTGCTGCGCCATGTGGAGTCCCAGAGTCATCCGCGGGGAGCGACCCCGGCCCAACTCTGGGTGGTATGGCGCCATTGGCAACAGGTATGGCGTGAACCGGCCTACGAAGCTATTCCTTCATGCGAGCTCGGGCCCATCGTGCCCTCTGGCTCCTGCTGGGCGCCCTGGTCTCCGCTTGCCCGTCAGTTTTGCAGTGTAGACGGTGTGCCAGTGCAGTCTGCCGCGATTGCCTTGCACAGTGCACCCGGTGCTCGTAGGCTCGAGATAGGGGGAGCGCTTGTGGCTGCAGTTGCCGGCAAGATGGCTGGTATTTACGCGATCCAGGCCATGGAGAGCGCGGAAGGTGCAGTGGACGCACCAGCTGGCACGGAAGCGGAGACGGTGGTGCCGTCTGGCAGCCCAGACCGTCCGGTCGTTCTGGGAGCATCACGGGCTCATGGTGGACGACGACTTCGCCTACGCCTTCTCTTCATTAAAGGAAGCTGGGCAGAGATCTCCCACGACCTGGAGGACGATGCTGTGATGGGCTTGGTCGATCGAGCGGTGGCGGCTGGCATGGGGACGGGGGCTGCTGCTCGGCCGGTGGTCTGCTTGAGCAAGATGGCCCGGGAGGTCCGCGGGTGAGGTGGCGGCCGCGCCAGTACAACCCAGTACCAGGTTGTTCGTGGCCGCTCTGGGGGCCTGGGTGATGTCGATGCCATCGGTCTCTACTCGTTCCTCACCTTGCTGGTTCTGAAAGCTGTTTGGCGTGGCTTGGGACCTCAGCGACCTGGGCCGTGTGCCGATTGCTGGGAAGGAGGGACCTTCCCAAGCGGCGGTGGCGGAGCATGGTCGAGGAGCTGGAGCATGCATGGAAAGATCCTTCCCCGTCTGCGTGACACAGTCTACGGCCCACTTCTGGTGCGCCAAAGGCCACAACCCCTGGCGGCGAAGAGGCGTCGCTGCGGTTTGTGCTTTGATGCCGCAGGCAGGCCAGCCCTCAGTTCCCTGGACCCGCTGGTGACGATGCACTCTTGGCGTCGGGTCGTGCCATCCGTCAAGAAGGTCGCTTGCACTACAGTGGGACTCGCCATGCGCTCAGCGTCCGGAACAAGTATCTGGTGTTGGCGGCGATGTCCCGGTGCCTGTCCTTTGACTCCTGGCAGGAGGTGCCGGTGGATCGCTTGGACGCTTCGAGGCTGTCGTGGCTGAGAACACTGAGAAGGTCCGCCTTGACATTTGTCACCCCAAGCTGGCCTTCAAGACGACTGCCCTCAAGCTGCAGCGCCAGTCTCGTGAAGCGGTGGCCTCGGGAGGGACCCGGGCCCGCTGAGCCTTTAGGAATGGGATGCGTCTTTGCCCAGCCTTTCAGAGCTCCTCCTGCAAGGCTTCAGCCTGTTCCCTCGCCCACCAATGCGCGACAGTTGAAGTCTGGGCGTGTGTGTGGCGGCTGCCACCTAGCAGCCGAATGCCATGATCGCAGGCGTATTTTTCTGGCGACGTTCCTCCTGTCATCACAGCCCCGGAGGAGCTACCGGGCTAAGTCTCGTGCTGCGCCGCTCCCCCATTGTCGAGGACGAGGCGGTTGAAGTTGTGGTGGAGGAGACACCGGTGAAGGCTGGCTCGCCCCAAGTCGCATGCCACCATGCCACGACGCAGCAAAGTGAGGCCGCTCGGTCCATCGGGCAATATCGATAGGCATCGGGCCAATCCTCGCCACCACCCTCGACGGCGTCCTCGCCCCGAGCCTCAGCGAGGCCTGCCTCATCGAGGCAATCAAGCATAGCTGCAGCATGCAGGGCCGGCTGTAAAGGCGAGCAGAGCACCAGCTTGTTAGGATCAGAACTCAATGCGGATTGGGCCCCAGCATCGGCGTTATCAATGATGCGCTGTTTGCCGCTACTCTCAGTGATGACACACCGCGGGATGAGCCTAAAGGAGCAGAAGCTATTCTCAGCGTCCTTATAAGGCTCTGCTCAAGGAGAAAGGCATCATCCTTGCTGGGTCGAAGGCTTGCTCTTGTCCGGGCGTTGGGTGCCTCGGCATCCTGGACGACCACCTGGAGCGGGATGTCGCAAGAGGCCTGTCTGGGGAAAACCCCCGTACCATGGAGCGGTGCCCACCGCTGCCATTCCGAAGAGAAAGTCCTTCGGGAGTGTCGGGTCCCCCCACGACACCAAGAGGCAGAGTAAAGCAAACAGGGCAATATCCCGCTGCTTCGTAACCCGGCGGATAGGTGTCGAGCTCGAAGACAGGCATCCACCCCAGCCCAGCGACGCTTAGGCTCGCGAATGGCACCCATAGCACCGCGCCGCCTCTCACGAAGACGACCCCGACCTGCTGCAGTCACCTCCGCAGCGTATAGCGGCAGTATAGCGTAGGTCAAGGTCCAGCAGGAGCCACTTCGAACGGGGTTGGATAGAAAGCAAGGCCACGAGCAAGATCAAAGTGCTCGTCCTGGGGGAGGACCGGCGGAAGAGCGGCCCGATGAGCCATGGCGCCCACCTGCTGACCCTCAGCCGTGCGCTGCCACTGCCTTGCTGGTTGCTCACCAACCTGAGGGACCAGCAGGCCGTCCCACTCTGCTTCCCGAGCCCGGCACCACTGAAGGAAGTCGGAGAAGGGTGGAGCATTGACCAAATCTTGACCATGGGGAAATGGAAACCGTGCAAGAGATCCCCCGGGAAGAGAGAAGAGAAGGCCGGCACGACCGAATCAAGTATGGGATGACTGCCCTCACTGGAGTCGGCAGCAACTCGCTGCCACAGCCATCACCACCCGCCGGTTCCGACTTGCCTTCCAGAGAACGCAGCTAGCCCTGCAGGCTGGAAAGTATATGCTCCACGTAAGGGGCAAGCCACTCATCAGCACCGCAACGATGGCCCGGCACGGAGGGAGAGGCCCGCTGTGTGACAGGCAGCCGATGCGAGTGGTGGCCCCGGCCCACATACACGACCCCGGGTCAGTGTCTTGTCCTCACCAAGGACACTCGCAACTTCCACCCGCACGCGTACTCGAGCAGCCTCACTCGGATCGATTGTGGCCGAAGCCAAGCGTGATGGCACGAGGGGCCATGGCCCACTCGCGAAGAGCTCTCGGGTCAAGACCCAACCAATGCTCACCAGCTGCAGGCCACTGCAATGTGAAATGCCAAGGGGGCGGTATACTCCGCCTCCTCCTTGGAGGGGCAAACGACCTCACCATCCTTTGACAAAGCAATGGCCAAATTGCTAAGGCCCTCGGCGAGCAGCTTGGCTTGGACCTCCGGGGCAAGGGTAAAGTTGAGGGCAAGGGTATCAAGGGAGGCTTTAAAATCCGATCCGTCTCTCGGAACCAGAGTCTGCGACATGCTGGAAAAAAACCTGTCACTCAGGCCCGGCTCCCCGCCGACTGGGTCGCTCCCAGAATGCTCGAATGTACCTCACTCAAGGCGAAAACTCGCAAGGCAACACCTGCGCAAGACGAAACAGGGGCAATTGCTCACGTGCCGACACCCGGCCAAGAGCAAGCTCATGCTCTCGTGGACAAGGTGCTCACGAGCCGCAAAAAAGCGACGCCAGGAGGGCAAGCGATGCCCCCCGGCCGCAACGCATGGACTAAGATGCAGTGGCTACTAGGGTCATTCACGGAGCATGCCACTTAGCACCGGCCAGGCTGAAGCAACCAGCACAGCTCTCTTTGAGCCATGCAAACGCCTCGTATACCGTATACTTGTCCGAGGTCCTCATAAAAGAAACAAGCTTGCGGGCACCCTTGGCATCTATGCTGGCAGAGGGTCACTCCCCCTGCCGTCTCCAGGTGCAACAAGGAATTAATTTTTCGTAGCAACGTAAGCCACTGGAAGAGGAGGCGCCGCGCCCAGCTTGGTAGCCCGGACTATACCCTCAACTGGGATATCTGGCCGAGACTCTCCCGGCATGATGGCTCAAACCTCGAGGACGAAGCCACAGAGCCAGCTGGAGGAACCAGCCGCACTGGCTGTCTGCCACGCTTTGCTGCCGGTGGAGCTCGGCACCTTGGGCTTCGGCCTGCCCCTCGCGGTCACAAGCTTCAGCCGCTATAGCCGGGCTGTGGAGGCTTTGGGCCGGCGCTGTCCCTGTATTTCGATGATTCCCACCTCACAGACTGGGCGTCATCGAAGGGCAGCGCTCAGGAAGCTTTCGCTGGCCTCAATGTTTGTATTGGGTCGTCGTTTGCTGAAGCAAAGCGGCAACGCATGGCAGCCACTGGTGCCTTCCTGGGCTTGGATTTTGATTGTCGCGATTGCTTGCACACTGGGGTGGCTAAGTTCTTTGTTTGTGAACGCCTGATTACCAAGGTTCAGGATATGGTCGAGCAGGCCATCTCTTTGAGTGCCCTACCGCCTGGGTTGGCCGCCAAGTTGTATGGCACTTGCAATTTCCTTGAGCAAGGGATGTACTTCCGTGTCGGTGCTGGTGGATTGCGTGCTATCCGTGAGCGCGCCGATGAGGGCGGCCGTGACATCACCCCACCTATCACGGCTTGCTTCGATCTCATCCGGGCCGTGCTCGCCGTTCGCCCAGAAAGGGAGTTCGATGTGCTTCCTCGCGAGTGTCATCGCTTTCTTGCTGCGAGTGACGCAGCAGAGGATGTTCCGGCCGCGGGTCTGGCGGGTTCCACCCTTGTCTGGTTGGATGCCAGCGAGGTCCGGGAGAGCTTCGTGGCCCAGATTGGCCCGGAGGTCTACTCTTGCTTTGTTCCCGGTGATCATAAAATCGCCCAGCTCGAACTGGCTATGGTTTTGTATGCCCTGGCGGCAAGAGCTCAATCTTTTCCCGATCGGCGGGGCTTTTGGTATATTGATAACATAGCGGTGCTCATGTCGTTGATCCGCGGCCGTTCCAGTTCTCCTGATTTGGAACGATTGGCTCAGTTAATTCATGTGGCCATGTTCGCGCTCCGAACTTCTTTCTTCTTTGAGTATATTCCGTCTAAGACTAACTGGGCGGATGCCGTCAGCCGGGTTGGCTTTGAGGATCCCTGGCTTCACCAACGTGGCTTCTCCTGTCATGTTGCCTGTTTTCCATTCCAGCTGGTGGATCTCCCTTTCTTCGCCGTGCTCCGTGTGTTCGAGTTTCTTTGAAGGAGTGCTTTGGGGTGTTCAGTGCATTGGGCTTTTCCCTTCCGGGGGGTCAGATATCTGCGAAAGGTGGGAACCTTGTCGTTCATATCTATGCCTCGAGGTTTCTACCAAAGCACTATCCCGGAGGGTCCGGGTTCAACCTTCAAAGTCTCGAGGGACGAGCATGGCGAGTGCGAGGATGGAAAACAGTGAGTGTGCGAGCTGTCCTGTGTTGCAGTCAAGTCGGAATGTATACATGTGTTGAGTTTGGCAGGCTTGGGTGCACATGCATCATTCTAGACTTGCTGCTGGCTTGCTCTTTGGCTCAAGCTTGATCCAAAACGGCAGCCTGCTGATTTTTGCCCGCCCACCCACCCTGATTGGACTCGGTCTCCTGTGGAGTTGCCCAGTCCTTTGCGGGGTTGCGCGTGTTTCGCGACTAATTTCGAGGCGAGGGAGTGACCCTCTTCCCGGTCGGGCTTTTCCCTTCCGGGGGGTTCAGATATCTGCGAAAAGTGGGGGCCTTGTCGTTCATATCTGTGCCTCGGGGTTTCTACCAAAGCACTATCCCGGAGGGTCCGGGTTCAACCTTGAAAGTCTCGAGGGACGAGCATGGCGAGTGCGAGGATGGAAAGCAGTGAGTGTGCGAGCTGTCCTGTGTTGCAGTCAAGTCGGAATGAAGAATGAAAGAATAGAATACTAGTCATCGCATTTTTTTAAATGTTGGCTCTGTGGAGCACGAGCGAGGCTGTAAGCTGTACTGCAAACAGCCCATCCAGCAGGACTCGTGCGGCAGGCCCGAGAAATTCTGGCAGAGGCATCGGAAGGCAGGCGGCACAGTGCCGTTGTGACAACGGCAGTAAATTGGACAGCTTGTCTCTGCGGCATTGGTAAGAGACATTTCTGTCAGGTGGCAGTCGCTGCCCTGATGAGCTGGAAAGAGAGAAGCTGATTCGCATTGGTTGCATTATGTTGCCTCCTGCAGCACAGCATAGCGAAGCGGGCGGCGTCAGGTTGTAGGCACGGACGAGGGACGGTGAGTGCAACTGGGGCTGCGGAGGTGGATAGCGAGGTCAGCGAGAGGCAGCACGGCGTGGGACACTTTATGGGGATCACAGAATGGGCTGCAGCCGAGGCTGCCATGCAACGAGCTTCCGTGTCCGCTGGACTGCAAAATGAGCGGCTGGAAAAATGCGGGTGGCCTGGCAAGAGGCGAAACACTATGGCAGTACTGCCGGAGAGATGCAGGCCCTCAGCAAAAAGCCGTCATCAGACTTGCACAACTCCGGAGTTGCGACGGCCTCTTTCGTGCAGGAAGGGAAAGGGGTCATGCAACATCACCACACAGCAGATTTGAATCAATAGTCGAGTTTAAGACGTTGCGTTTGGGCGAATGTGCTTTGTTTATTGTCGACAATCAGTTGTGATTGATGCGTGTGTGTGTGTGTGTGTGGATTTTGGTTCGTTGCAGCTCAGTCTCAGGTAGCTGTTCCAAGAGCTGCGGGGGCGGAAAGATCCGGCAGCGCCTTGGAGTGGGAGCTTGTTGGCGCGCAGAGTGCGTCCGGCCTATGCATGGCCAGCTACTATCCGAGGACACGCATCGTCCTATCGAAATCTGTGTTCGGCGGAAGACCTTGCTCGACACATCAGCTTGCAATGGAGTGTGCTTTACTTGGCGTTCGATACAGATGAGAAGTAGGGGGCCTTTGCAGGAAATCAAGGCATTGGTCTGCTTCGATAGGGCGGGTTGTCAGCGGCGCATGTAAGGAAACTGGAACAAGAGGTGCTGTGCAACGACTACCCGTGTGAAGGACGATGCCTTGTGTGTAAGATTAGGTGACTGCTGCAGCCTTCTGAGAGACTTCCATTCTAAGATTTCGTCTCGAACTCCGATCCTGACCACATGGATTTCAGCAACGGCACCTAGCTCCTGACCCAAAGCTGAGAGGCAGTAGGTGGACCACTTTCCTGCCCCCCTTGATTACGATTTGCAATGGAACAGTCAATCTAGGAAGCAACGCACGACCGACAAAATGGACTCCCTGACAGTTGGCAGTCCCATTTTTTGGACCTGTGGCGAGGGCACTGCACTTTGGTCTTTGGTATTCTCGTAGAGGCCGGCCGAACTGCGAACGAGAAGCGCATCTACCCATCAAAGATCTAAAATTTGTTCTACACTGACAGGAGTCGATTGCAGGATGTCGGGGTGGATGGACCAGGGGCACTGCTGCTTGACAAGCTTGCAGGGCCCAGCGAATACGCCTCTCGTGTCTGGCGGTCAGGTTCTTCGAAATTGCCCAGGGCACGTGTTAACGGCATCCTGTTCTCTCGAGCATCCAAGGTTCGCGCAGCTGCGGCGGCGGTTTGCAGCGTCAGTTCCGGAAGGCGCATCGCAGGAGCATCTTTAAACGATTGGAGCCGTCGAATCATCTAGGATCAGGTTCTCAGTTCCCAGCTGCTACGACATCCTGAGCCAAGCAAGTCATTGCCAGAAGGGCATCGCCACATCGCCGTGTCTGCAGGTGCTAAAGGATGCTACCTTTGGAGGCCGAGCCTGTGACACGATGAATATGTGACTGGGAATGAACGGTTACAGTGCTGCATCGTTTGCTGCTTGCGGCGGGGCGCAGCCGTTGAGGTCTAGAACGGTGATGTGCAATCCCGTCTCGTGCAAGGCTGGGCTGCTACAGGTAGTGCTTTGCGTCTTGTTGTAACACTTAACTTTCCCGTGGAACTCTCGCCACCGTTTCGTTTGCCTTCGCTCCTGCCCAACTGCATCTCCAGCGATGTGCCATCCCAGAAGAACAGCAGCAGGGTCCAGTCATGCTTGCAGTTCCGTATGTTCCATTGCTTCATGAGACCTCATGATGGCAGATCTACTACTTTATCGTATTCAGGAAGGACTCGGGGGTCGCTGTTCACATGTTGTCATCTTGCTCCAGCCTCCTCCACATCCGCTGCCCAGACGAAAGCTTGTGTCAATTTTGCACTTTTGCTTGAACAAGCCAGTATGATGATGTCGTTGGTCGCAAACCTGTGTTGATACGATCCTGTCGAATGTTTCTTGCATCCGCGAGTGCATGTCTCAGCTCGGGGTCTTGGTCTCATTTACGATTGCCGGAGTTTGCCCAAAGTCGCTCAGAGAGCTCATCGGTGCAGCGGCAGTGTGAGCGTTATCATGTGGTTCTACGCAGTGGAGCGGCAGTTGCCTTGTCCGTCTCATGCTCCATGCGATTGCATGGCACGGAACCAAAAAGGGAGACAGAGAGAGAGTCTCCAGTCGTGTCTCCCGCCAGACAGGAACCGACAGGAAAGGAATCCTTTCATGTGTGCAAATCCAGAGCTCTTCATTCCAGGCAGAGGGCTTCGATCCGATAGCAGCCGGCCGCAAGACAGGCACGAGCCGATGCGCGGAGCGGAATCTGTAGGAATGTGTTAGGCACAGGATGCTGCATATGCAGGGCTTCCATGGCACACAGATCTCTACGATGGTCAACAGTCAAGTCATTATGTACCAATGTCTCTGCGCCGACAAGGCTTTGACTTCGACATTGCCGAGTTCTGTGACCCTTCGGAGAGATGCGACGGCGGGAAAAAATTCTGTCCGGCATCAGAGTTTTGGGCGGCGAGGGTCTTGCGACAGAGGATGCACACCGAGCCGTTTGCTCAAGCTGCAATGCTCCAGGCTACTAAGATTGATTAGTGTGGTTTGGCTAAGAGTTTCTTTTGCAGTAGGCTGACGCATGGTCTTCCAGACAGTGGAATCGCAAAACACACCTACTGGCGCTAATGAGAAGCCTCTGAACGTCTCCCCACTTCCTTTCCAGCTCCTCCTTGCTTCGTGCATGGCGCTCCGTGCGGGTGCTCTTCCACGGTGCTCTTGTGGTGAAATTGTAGCAGGATGGATAGATCATTATTGCAGTTGCGGCGAGTTGAAGATCCACCTAAATGAATAAACAGTGCAAGACTTCTGAAATTAACACCCCTTTCGCACCTGCACTATCAAACATCCCCGCAACTGTGAGCTTTTGCGGTTTACTGCCGCCCATCCACTGGTGCAGGTGCAGCACAAGGTGCGCAGGCCCGGGGCATCGCGCGCCGCATGCCTTGGGGCCTCAGACAAGGGCGCCCACATCGTTGCTGCAGCCATCACCATGTGCGATCCCTGTCTCTGGGCCTCAAATCTGGAAATAGGTACTGTGAAGACGCCAACCGTAGTTAAGGAATCAGCTGGCGGACGGAAGTGAGTAACTAAGTAGTGGGTTTTGAAGTCACCGCAGACAATGAACTTTCAGGGCAGTGTGTCATTGTGGCCAAGGCTTGCATTGTTGTCCTGGGCTTCGGCTGGACCCGATCCTGTGCCATGCAGCAGGACAAGTCTCGCAACCGCCATAGCATGAGCGCAACTTGACATCTTCAGTTTCCAGCTGCACAGAACACCTGCCGCCTGCACACTCCTACTCCGATGACAACTGTGTGACCGGCCAGTCAGAGCTGGCACGCATTGCGACCGCACCAGTCGCCAACACGGACAGAACGAAGTCTATGTACATGTAGGAGTCAGGACGAAGTGCATGTAGTACAGCATTCAAATCGCACGTTCTTCCCAGAAGCTCTGACATGTGGGAGCGGAGACTCGGAGAGGTTTGTGAGGATTTCCAAGAGGGCTACGCCCGCAGGCGTCTGCCCTCCCCGGGCACCCTTCCGGGAGCCCCTGGACGAATCCGAAAATCTACAGTTTCTGTGAACCGGCAGGAATCTTAAGGAACCCGATGCGATTCATGAATCACAGTTCAGATTTGAAGTCAATTTCCACCTGAACTCGTCAAGTGCGAACAAAGCCGTGCAGACCAGAACTGCCAGAAAGGCTTGGCTTCGACTTTTCATACGAGGGTTGATCCAAATTATCTGCTCTTGACTTACTGTTTGTACTGCAGAGTCAGTTTGTTCTTGGGCACTCTTGAACATGCGCTAAACAACTGGTGTGCGTGCCAGAACGAGAATCACAAGGGGGTATATGAAACGGCCAGCGGAACATTGGCTCAGCTTGTTGGAACGGGTTGGCAACTTCGCTTGCTTTGGCTTTCCCACGTTTCCATGATACGACTTTTGAAAGAGGTTGTGAAGACCACAGCGATTAGATGAACCCTCCCCTGCAAGCTTCTTCACCATGGGGCGGTCCAAGGCATGGTTCACCAAAGACCCGCCTGTGGAAGCAGATCCCACAGACGGCCCCTTCGACGCAGCCACGCACCTTTGCCGAGGTAGCACATCACAGCTTTGTCACGAACTTGGTTTGCAGCGCGATTGCAAGGGCAGCGGAAGGGCCAAAAGAGGGCGAAATCAGCACAGGCAGATTGGAGTCATCGATGCTGTGGGCTTCTTCGATCCGCTGGGCATTGCTCGAGATGGCTTCTGGTCTCCTGCGCGACAGGCTCGCAAAAACAGCTGGTGCAAGGCTTCGATGTGCACTGCTCACTGCTCGTAGCTTGCGCTGTGCCCTTTGCTTTGCGTTCACTCCTGGCCTGGCAGGCGGTGCCGCGTCTGGGCTTCTCCGAAGACCGGGGTCAGGTGGGCTTCGCCTTTGGCCTGGACAGTGAGTGCCGAGGCAATAGGATTAAGGTGAAATCTGATTCAAAAATGTCCAGGAAGTCTAGCTCGAGTCAAATACCAAGGTACGAGCCAAGTGATCCTGCACTCAGCCAGGACGAGAAATGGTTTCGCAGACTGCGCGAGGCCGAACTGAAACACGGTCGGATATCAATGCTGGCCGCAATGGGATTCCTGGTGGCTCATAAGGTTCGTCTGCCCGGCTTTGGCTTTGATGTTGCAAGCGAGGGCATTGGGGCAGGCTTGAGCAACGACACGTGGCAACGAATCTCCCTTCTCATCTTTATTTTCTGCGGCCAATTCGAGCGGAATCAATTCCGGCAAGAATCTTCGCGACAGATCGGTGACTTTGGCGACCCTCTCAAGTTAAAGCAGTACACTCCTGAGATGCGGCTTACGGAGCTTATAAATGGTCGAGTGGCCATGTTATCTTGCTTGGCAATTTTTGCTATTGAGCAGACAACGGGAAAGCCCGCCACTGAAGTTTGGTACCCCTTCGAGTGATCTTGCGCCTGCTGAGCTACGGTAGCAAACAGGTAGTAAGCTCAAGCAGATCGGCCCCCATGCCTACACTGTATATATATCTGTATATTGCAGACGCGAGCATGGTGCAAGACACATGCTGCGTCTTTTGGTGATTGCTTAGCCCCGAACAGGCGCTGGTGCCAAAAGGAAGATGCTGTTGCAGAATAGCCGTAGCTCTGCATGTGCTCAGCTGTTCTTTCCACGGGCAGTAATTAGTGTTCAATCCACCCTCCTTCGTGGAAGGGAGGTATTCGCCCATGCCATTGCCATACACACCAAGGTCAAAGGTGTCTGCCGAGCCCGAGGCCTTACCCGGAGGCCTAGCAGATGTAGAAGCATTCACGATGCATGGTGGGAAGGTTAGCGCATCGGGAGGAGACGATAGGATGGAAGCTTACTGGGTCCAGCCATCGGTGTCGGCTCAAGCCTGCACTGGCGAGTTTTTGCAGCGGATTGCGATTGGCAACGGCTGCCAAAGACCGCGCAAATCTGATGGTCATCAGGCTTGAGAACTATACCGAGGCTGACTTCCACCGGCAGGTTCATTCGGCTAGGTGAACGCTTATCATCCGCGCCGCAAGACCAACCTCGTACAGTAGAGGCGATCCTTGCTCAGCAGCTCGAAGAGGCTACGTGGTTCATTGAGACTGCTCACTGCTCTGAGCGAAGGATGTTCAATTTGGATGCGGCTGTCGTAGAACGCTGTTCCATCCTCGGCCAGTGAGCCTACACCGCACAGGTGCGAGGTGGCATTGCACTTCCGGCGGCAAACGTTTCAACGTTTCGGGCTGCAGAGGTGTTTGTTGGATGCGGCGCCGCGACGACCCAGTGGAACCGGAGAACGAAGGACTGGATCAAGGGAATATCTTGTCGATCTAGTCTGCAAACCATAAACTGTGCCGGCAGCACCTCGAACGCTCTCTTGCATCGCGAGTGGCCTCAGGATGTGGTTGCCACACATAAGGCCGAGTAGGCATGGTTCGGTGCAGCAGAGACAGCGTTTGGGCATTTCTCTCTTCCTCAGCGACCAAGGCGTACTGTAGGTGTAGCTGCCTACAGCGCGACAAAGCCCTTGCAATCTCTGGCTTCATCCACATGCATCATGAAAGTCCCAGAGCCACGAACTTTGAGATCACCTGCAGAAGACTACGGAGAGTCGCTGAGCCGCTGCCTTGTCATGTTTGCGGGAGAAGCATGCTGGTCAATGAAGCTATTGAGAGCTACTTGCGCTGGGTCACTCTTGATGCACTGCAAAAGTTGAAATAAGACGTAGCAGGCCTGTCGATGTGTCCTTACGTGACGGTACCGAGCGTGACAGTCAAAAAGCCCTTCGCTGCAACATAAGCTGTTTCCATTCGAAATCATTGCGACTTTGTGGTGATTGCTGAGCTCCAGGGCAAGCAAGGGATGCTTAGGATTCTGCATTGACAGTTCGGGGCTTCGCACTGGCTCGTTCGGTTAGGGAGATTTCATGTGACACACCGCAGCCTTGCTGTGCAGAAGACATACTGCTGTTGTATGAGGTGGTTACTCGGGCAGAACAGAGTTTGCTGGTCCGAGGAGCTTTCGAGACGGGCTCAGCTGCGCTGAGGTCCTTGTTTGTGCCAGAGCTTGGTGCGCTTGAAGTGATGCGATCGGTGAGTGAACTCTTTTCAAAATCCTTCTGCAGACCTTCGATTGCCAGAGAAGTAGTGATGTTTGTTGCCTGCAGAAAGTTCCAGTAGATCCTGACATGCTGCTCCATGGCTACACCGCCTTTGTCAGGCCTCAGACCGCTGAGGACTTCGAGGCCTTGCTTGCACAGAGCATGACCTCACTATATGATATCACTAAGACTAAGCCGTGTGGCACATCGCAATGGTTTATCTGTGCGAGTGCAGTCACAGACTCTTGGCAAGGCTGCGCTAAGCCGAGCAGAAAGCGGAGGAGCAGACTTGCTGCAGGCCAACAACATTTTTACTTTGCAGGCAGTGGCCGCCTGCAGACATGCCTGTGTTGAACCATCTTGTGTTGCCGATGCCGACTCGGTTCCATCAGCGCGCCCCCAATTTTCCACTCGCTAGCTCTCTGTTTTGACCATGGCGGGGTGGGGAGACGAAGTTTGGAAGGATGACGACAAGGCTCGGAAAACAAAGTCACCGGCGAACCCGAGAATCCAAAAGCAATCAAGCCAACGCAAGAATTGCCAAACACCCGTAGCATGGTTGCTAGCAGGCGCGAGAGAAGCCACAAACATCATGGCCTCAGGTCCGCGTACTGCACGGTCAGCATGTCGAACCGTGGAAGACCTTCCAAGAGTGCTCTGGCTCCTGGCGATTCCCTGCAGGTGTCCTGACATTGGATTCTACTGTGCTATCCCATGTATTCTGCGATACTCTGCTGTATGGGATTGAATTGCACGGCTTTTCCACAATACACATAAATTGAAGGTTGTCAGGAATCATATAAATGCGGCACAATATGACACATCATCCAATCCATCCCTGCCTCCCTCCCTCCATCCATCCATCCATCCATCCATCCATCCATCCATGCATGCATGAATGCATCCATCCATCCATCCATCCATCCATCCATGCACCCACGCATCTATATATATATATATACATATATGTACATGTATTCATGCATGTGTGCATGTGCATATTTAGACTTATGTTTAGTTTTATACACACTTCACGCACATGTACATTCTATTGTCCTTGCCCGCCTCATCCCACTTCTATAAGTTAAGTCTGCCGGATTCCCCAACCCCGTCAAAAAGTGCTGACTGTCGCAGGGATCCTGCATTTCGGTGTCCTCGTGACTTTCGCATGCTTTCTTGGGCATCTGGGGCAACTTCGCATTTCAAACATGGCAGCACGACTGTAGTGGCTTTTGCAGGGAAGGGTTGTGGGACATAGGGTTCGCACCGGAGCACAACCGGGACATCCAAACACAGGACGAGGCGAGGGGTGTTTGCATGACAATGGGGATAGCCAGACCACACGCGTGCGCGGGCGGGACCATACCATGGAATGGAAGGGGGGCAGGGGGCATGCAAGCACTCTGGCATACATTGCCGTACATGAGTTTCTGTTTACTCCGCCTGGCCTGAAGGACTAATGCAGTTCCTGATTGATGCTGGCTTCAAGTGCCCTACGCCAATTCAGGCTGAATGCAAGCTGGGTTGTGTACCGTTTGTGGCAGACGCATTGCACGGCTCACATGTCAGGCTTACACTTGGCCAGTACTCATGGAGGGCAAGGACATCTGCCGGGCTCAGAATGCAGTGGCATTCGTGGTTTACTGTGCTGGTATCGGGCGGTCGCGGAAATCAATCCGTCGGAGCAGGATGTTATCGGCGTGGCCAAGACCGGGAGCGGCAAGACTCTAGGATACCTTCTGCCAGGATACATCAAGGCTTGCTGAAAACACGAGCCCCCCGTGTTCACAACCCAGATAAATTTTGGATCCTGTTTGTGGCAGGTGAAAAGGAACGAAGGCAAGAGCTTCGACCCCAGCAGGGGTCCAGGCATGCTGATCATGGCACCAACACGCGAACTGTGCCAACAGCCGCTTGGAAGTTTAACATCACGTACGTATCACTAGCCGTACATTTGCGCAAGACGGCTCCTCTGGCGGATGAGGATCTTCGAAGAGTCTGAGCGCTTCGGCAAGCCAGCGAAAATTGATACTGCCTGCGTCTATGGAGGTGCACCTAAAGGACCGAACTGATGCAATAGCTCATCGTTTTGCGAAGAGGGGACGGGGTACAAGTAGGCATAGAGTCAGGCGCCGGTTTGCTAGCTTTCGAAAACCCGCGCCGTGTTGAGCACAGAAACCGCTGCGTGTGTGGGCTTGCCGGAAGGACAGCAAGTCCGTCAGCTACGGAATTGCCCGCACTGCGTGGTCGCCACACCTGGGCGTTTGAACGACTTCCTGCAGAGCCCGAGCCTGAGAGACCCCAGCTGGATTGCCGCAGTGTGCTGCATGCATACACACCCTTACCTTGCACAATGGTCCCGTTGTTTACAGTTCATAGTACGTCTTTTGGATTAGAGCATGAGCTATGACACCAAAACATATGACACAATGCTACTTTCCATTGCACTCTCGGTTCCGTTACTGCACCGTGCCAGATAAGTAAGTCAACAGCATCCTAACTTGCACTGCATGGTTGCTTTCTCGTATGATGCCCTTGACGTACCGAATATCGTGTCATGTCCGGTTATGTTGGAACTGTCACACATACATTTATGTATATATATATACATACATATATATATATATATATATATATATATATATCATATATATATATATACATATGTTTATACTTGTTGGTTTACATCTTTGTAATAAACTTCATGTGCAAACATGATTTGCAAGCATGTCCGTGCTCAGATCGGGAGCTCCAAATCAACCAGTGCGAGTACCTGGTCCTGGACGAGGCTGGTTCGTATTCATGGCTTTCTCAGCACAGCATACTCACATAAGCTCATGGACAGGCGGATCGGATGCTGGACATGGGCTTCGAGCCACAGATCAGGGAGCTCATCAACTATTTGCCAGGACAGAGGCAAACTGCTCTCTACACCGTCACCAGGCTAACGTAAGGTATCGGTGTGTGTGTGTGTGTGCTTAAACTAGCCTTTATGCAGCCGAGACGGACATGAGGCCCCTAGGCTCGTCTTTCTTCATACAGTACGGCACATGCTGTGCCTGTGGTGCCAGTCTTGATCAAGAAACTTACATCTATCCGGGGTGCAAGCGGCGTCGAGACAAGGATCTGCGTTTCCATGGTTTGCTCTCCCGTGAACGGTGATGCGGTCACGTTAGCTTGTATGTCTGGCTCCCATACATCCCGCACGGTAAAGACTCTGTAGATGTATCATCTGCCACACAGTCTATCCTGTTTGCCTCTCCCTCTCTCCCCTGTCCGTGTTTTACACATCGTAGCTGTAGGCCGTGCTGCAAGTAGATGGCAGCGCATTTGGCAAACATGGTCGCTGCACCGCACTGCCTGAGGCTACATGGCCTCGCGAAGTCAAGGAAATCGCTTCACGACTGACGAAGGATGCCGCTCACATTCAAGTGGGCCGCTTGACAGAATCCCTGTGCTGGAGCTGGCTTTCGGTTTTTCTCTTTCTGGAGTTCTGAAGTCGGCCGAAGTTCGCTGTGAGTTATGCCATGGTCGCGAAGATGTTGTGCCGCCTCGACTTTGACGCACAAAAGGTTCCGAAGACTCGGCTTCGGCAAACGCCGACATTACGCAGCATATCGTGAGAGTCGTCAACGAGAAGGACAAAATGCAAGAGCCTCAATAGTGCTGTCCTGACTTTGGCTTGGTCAACCAATCCTTCGTATTGCTGTCGCACTGTCGTGTGCATGTTGCAGGGTGTCCTGTGAATATCCCTGAAACAGACAACCCTAGCAGCAGGAAGTGCATGTCGCTTCAAAGGTGCCGGATGAACAGCCCATGCTTCAAAGATCACGTCTGTAGCTCACACGAACTGTGATATTTCGGTAACATCCGACTTTGGCTCTAGGCGCTTCCTCGAGGGTACCATCTTCCCGGAGTTGCAGAGAACAGGCGCGAGCATCGAGAATCGATATCAGGAGTATTTTCACCACGAGTCAGAAACTGTAACGTTTAACTGAGGGCAGATCATGCGAGGGTAATGCACGGTAAGGCGATTTTGGATTGAATTTTTAACTTTCACTTGCAAATAGCAAATTTTCGCGGTGGAAGTGTGCTTGGCCAACGTCATGTGACCAGCAACAAAGATGACGCGGCTGAGCATGCTTGCTTGCCTCATGCAGTAAAGAACAAGCAGACTCTTCAATGTATCTGTGGCATCGGATCACGCTGCATGGGCACTGCGAAATACTCTCAGATCTCAGGTGGATCTGGCCTGATCTTCGTGAAGACGAAGAAAGCAGCCTCGGGATTGTATCGTCTCCTGGAATGCACTCAGAGATTTTGAGCAGCAAGTGCGAGCAAACCGAGCTCCCTCTACTGCACACTGGCGTGCAACTGCCCAGATGAGCTTTCGCGCGTTGGAGCGCCCATCGTTTGCCTTCATGGCGACATGGACCGAAGTGTTCAACTGAGACTTGTGACCGAACGTCCCATGCCAGCAGAACATATCCGTGAGGACCAGTCCGGGCGCGATCATGCTCTCCACGCCTTCAAGACTGGCATGGCAAAGGTCTTTGCGCATGCTGTGACAATCGAGAGGAGGGTACAATAAAGATAGGGATGGCCAACACAAGTAGCAGAAACCGCGCCATGAGTCGCTTCGATTCGGGACCTTGACAGGTTTTGGTTGCAACTGACGTGGCCCAGCGAGGTGGCGTGTCTGAATGAGCGAGATGCGTTCCTGATCTGATAGCAGTCCCATTGCTGGAAATTGGCTAAGGCCTGGACATCAAGAACGTTGCGTTTGTTGTGAATTACGATGCGCCTTCGAACTTGGAGGCACCGTTCCTCATGGACATTAGATGAAACTGAGGGAATGATCTCGTCCGTGAGACAGGACTACGTGCACCGAATCGGAAGAACCGGTCGAGCAGGTGAGAAGGGAGATGCCTACACTTGCCGCTTTGCAAAGAATGGCATGCATGGATGACCTGGACAAACAAGCCTTTTTTGAACGGCGTAATTTCTGAGCCGAGGCTTGTACGACTCAGACAGCGGAATTGCCAACCAGATTAAGAAAGTTTTCCAGAAACTGGGCTGCACTCCCTCAAGCCCATGATGAGTGAACTTGCACCGAGTTGCGGCATGCTCCCGACAAAGGAAGACAGGCCAGCAAATCCCTCGCGACCTCGTGGAGATCGCAAGTGGGGGAGGCGCCGTCCAAACAAAATACTCTCTCGTTTTTTCTGGTCTCTTTGTTGCCTTATTCTGAGGTGGCATCGCTCAAGGATGGGGCCGCGGCGGTGGTGGTGGCGGTGGCGGGCCTGTCCTGAACGGCCAGTGGGGTGGCAAGTACGCGCAGAACGGAGGAGGAGGCGGATATGGCGGCGGTGGCGGCGGCTGGTGAGCAAGGGGCGTGCCCCCAAAAACGATGCCCCGCACTGATTCTCGCTATAGAGATACAGCCAATGTTTTCGACATAATGACATAATGCAGATCCCGTGACACAAAACATCGCAGAAAACAGAAGCCATGTTTGTTTTGCTTGCTGAGCAGCAAGCCAACGAGGGGCCGCACGCCCATTCTGGGCAAAGCCCGCAAGGATTGCAAGAAGAGACTCACACGGAGTCCTTATCGAACCCTTTTCGCGCCTGAATATCAGTCAATCACTATTGCAGCCTGAAAACTTGAGAACTTTATGATATAATCATGCGAAGACTTTGGTGAAGAATGCGTAGTTTCACCAATCACAGACGAAGGCGCATCAGGGAAATGCGAGCTTGCAAGTTCTTCAGCGCACTTGTCCAACATGTCGAATACTGACACAAGTAAGACGTTGAGCCGTGTGCAGAATTGCCTTGTCAGTCTAAGCTACACCGTACTAATATGAATAGAGGGGAGAGTCGGACTCCAATTGACTCTTTGGCAGATCTGGACTGACTACGTTCTGTGGGCACAGCGCTGGCCGTCTGCGGAGAAGGCAGCTCCAATGCCAGGGCAGGTCTATGAGATGAGCAGACTCTCTTGAGACTTTTTCTTGGTGTATCCTGAAGATGCCAACAGGTGGTGCTCCTGCGCCGCGCCGTGCGCAGTTGCTCTCCCAGTGATCTCGGTGCCGATGTCGGGGCCATGTTCTTTAGGTTTCCCCACAGTCTCGCAAGAAAAACCGTAAAATCGTAAGCGCGGTCGAGAATCGCGTGGAGTCATGCAGTACATGCCATGTTCAAATGATGTCGTACAAAAAGCTATAATAATGCTGTCGCGTTGAAAGACACGTTCACGGCTGCTTTGCCAACAGGCTCAAGGATAACATGGCGTGACCGCGCCACGTCGACAAACAGCAGCAGGGCAGCGAGGCCTAAGCAGAGACATCACAATGCAACATGGAGTGCAATGTAGCACATGTTCATAGGTGTGATAATGGCATTTGTACCATGACGTGCTGCCAAAAGGACTTGCTTCTGATGTGTGTAGATAGTAGATATCTACAGAACTGCAGGTGTACATGTTCATGTTCATTCACAGGGCGATGCGTTCATTCACGAAGCTCTACAAGTCAAAGAACTATGAAGAACTCGCAGAAGGCAGTCTAACGCTTTTCTCTCAGTCCCAGCAACAACTCGCAACTCTACTGTTCCGCTTGAGCCCTTAGTATTATCGTCCGTTCTCTGGCTTCGCCATGCTGAAGCTTTTCAAGAGAGACTATGGTTCACACGAGTCGCTATCCAGTGATCCGGACTCCCGTCCTGAGCTTGGTACGGATTTGTGTTTCTTCTGTCCCTCGGAAGAGAAGCTGCAGACGAAGGATTCCAGCGAGAATGGATTGGAACGGCCTTGTGACAGTTCTTATTTCTAATTGCCGCACACTTGACTGGATTTGTACGGGAGGCTTCCCCTGAGAGCGAAACCTCCAACTGCTCGTCTCCCCAACTCGCAGAACAGAAAGAGACCCACCTGGACCCTCAAGCCCCCGTGCCATCCCTTGATGGCCCATGGAAAACTTGTATTGCAGGCTCTCTGCCTAGGCTATTTATGAGAGTCAGCCAAGTCAAAGTCTCAAACCTCTGGAGCCGGAGCCATTGTGGGCACGGAAGCCCTGAGAGAAATCCAGATACTGAATCCCTGTCCGTCGGCGAAATCATTCAGTTCGAAGAGGGGCTTCACAGAATCTCAATCAGTTCCATCCTCGATCGTGCCTGCCTCGACATGACAAATGCGGTGCTTCGCAACTGAGGACCTGGAGGATGCTATGAAAGACCCAGAATCTGCGATCTTTGACAGCACAGCCTCACGAGATCCGGCGAAATTAGGATTTCGTGGGGACTTCATAATGTGCATCTTGGCGGTATTGGCCTTTTGCCGTTGCAGGTGAGGTCCCATGATCAATCTCGAATGACATGATGTCACAATGCCTGAGGCATGATTATCATCCTGTTCTTCTCTGGACTTGTCGTCGGGCTTTGGTCGGAAATGGGGTGCGGCTCTGTTTGCCTGCACTTCCTGCAGAGACACTTCGGCGTTGTTTTTATCTGTGCCGCCGGATCTGCCGTGATACTGGTGCTGCTGTACTTGCTGGATTTTTTCATGCCTCCGCACATTCCCGGCGAGTTTATGGTTCTTTATTCTGGAGATTCATGGATAGGGCGCGGGCTGCTCACTGCTGCGGTGGCTCAGATCCTTGTTGCTATCCTCTTCCTTGCAGACAGGTTCCCCACAGCTCCGCTGGTTTTGACCATCTTTCTCTGTCCGACGGGTCTGATCTTAGTGCGCCAGCTCACGAAGCCGAAGCCTCGCTTTCACTTAAATGCGAAAGGCCCCGCTTCCCAGGAGCAAAACCTCAAGGCAAGGCTTCGGATGCTGAAGATGGTCACTGGTGAGGAGAAAGAGCAGCGGATCTTCTACAAAGCAGCGGCCATCGCCTTTTTTGTCACTGCTTTGCTTTGTATAATTGTCTGGATCCCTTGGGCTGTGACTACTTCCGTGCGCTTTGACGTGAGCACAGATCCCGTCGAGCGAGAGATGAACTTTGTGCGATGGGCCACGCCGCTGATCGTTGGCATTTGCAACCTCATCTTTGCTAGCTTTGCCGCTCTACGTGTGGCCCTGGACAAAACCTATCAAGGAACAGATCATAATCGTGCACAGATCATCCTAAGCTCCCGCAGTCACATGAATCGCGAGCTGATGGATTTCCGGATCGCGAAGCTGCGAGTCCAGCTCGCCTCAGAGGACTCTGATGTGGGAACGCAGCTGCAGCGGACCCGCGACCGTGCACAGCAGCATCTAAGCTTAGATTCAGTTGAAGATTGATTTCCGTGGAAGAATGGTCACTGTCCTCATTTCTGTTGCAGGTATTTGATCCAGCACACTTCTCACATGAGGCGCCTGTGTCCAAGATCGTCCACAATGGGGCTGTTTCGTTACGTTTTGGCCTAGGGTGTCCTTGGAGTTCCTCCATCCGGTTACCTTGGTGCAGGCAGTTGTCCAACATCGTTCAGACCGTTGGCTGTTGCTTCATCGCCCTGCTGGGAGCCCTCTTCGTTGCCTTTCAGCTTTGGGCTGCTGACAGCCACATCGCAGACATGGCGGGAAGGGGAGGGTGACGTAAGCCGTAAGCAATCTCGGTTTGGGGTTCTGCGTTGCAGTGACCATCGGTTCCTCCCTGAGCAGGTCCAGTGCTTCCTGGCGTTCTTTTTCTTGACCTTTCTTGCTTTCATCTGCTTGTCTTTCAATCGGATCTGGCAAGCCATGAGCGCGTGGCTCCAGGTGGGTCGTCCACAGAGCTCCCCTGTTCTGGTATCCGGGTTTGAATGACCCCCTTCGGTTTCGGGGTGTTCGCGGTCTTGAGGCTCTTTTCGTATTGCTCTCGGCTTGCGCCTTCTAGGCGCTGCTCACTCTTCTGCATGTGTTACAGCAAGGAGCCCTTCAGTCTTAGTACAACGCGGTGGGACAGACCGCTGGGTCATAGGAGTCCCGGGACCTGCAATCCGTTTCCCCAGGATTTGCCCATGTGGAAATCGATGTTGGGCATTTGCGAGTCAAGCTGGGCCCGTGCTGGATTTCTGGTTCTGATGCTGCCGCTGTTCCCACTTGTGCCTCGGCAGTTGAATAGTGATGGAAGTTGTCATAGCTTATGCTGGGAACATTGGCTGCTGTCTTCTCACAGAGGGCAGCGGGCGCAGAGGTGTGGGTGCGTTTCAAGTGCAGGAGACCTAACTCCGCACTGCTTGTAGGGTTCGCAGCATCGAATAGGCAATAGGCAGGCTTGGAAACTCGCTGAGCATTTACTTCAGCTGCCAGCATCGGTACATGTGCAGCTGATATGATCGACCATCAGATCTTTCCTTTTTACCTTCAAATAGAGGTCGTAGGCATCTTGAAGGCATGGGCTTTCACTACGGCAAAGAACACGATCGTGGCGATCACGTAACCCTGCATTCGTAACCTCGAATCAAGCAGAGCAGGAACAGACCGGGTCAAAAAGGAACAGACGGGTTGACTTCACCGTCTTCTGTGGAAACGCTTTGTGTGTCTCAGCTAAGCGGAGGCGCAGAGGTGGGCGCGAAAAACACGAAAAACGCCAAAACGCGAACAACACGAAAAACGTTAAAAACTCGAAAAAGCAATATAAATCAATAGTAAGAGTAGTAATGGTAGTAGTAGTAGTAGTAGTAGTAGTAGTAGTAGGAGTAGTAGGAGTAGTAGGAGTAGTAGGAGTAGTAGGAGTAGGAGTAGTAGGGGTAGTAGGAGCCGTAGGAGTAGGAGTAGTAGTAGTAGTAGTAGTTTAGTAATAGTAGGAGTAGTCGTAGCAGTAGTAGTAGTAGTAGTAGTCGTAGTAGTAGTAGTAGTAGTAGTGAGAGTAATCGTAGCAGCAATTAATAGTAATAGTTATAGATCTGGTCGAGCTGCGAGTGCTAAAAAATAGTAATAGCACTAGTACTTGTTGTAGTTCCAATATCGTACTAGTAATAGTAATAGCAAGAGTACGAATTAGAGACAGTAAGAGTAAGACTAAGAGTATATAAGCGTAAGAGCAATAGCAACAGCAATGGCAGTAGCGTAGTAGTTGTACAAGTAATCGTACTCTATCGTCGTAGTAGTAGGAGCAGTAGTAGTAGCAGTAGTAGTAACAGCCATAGTAAAGTCATAATCATAGTAATTGTCACAGTAATGGTAATAGTGACCGTAATAGTGGTAGTCATAAGTGCGAAAACGCCTCAAACGCGAAAATGCGAAAAATTCAAAAGCACAAAAACTGCGAAACAACACAACAAAAACAACGCGAAAAGCACAAAAACACAAACACGCGAAAAAGACAAAAAACGCGACAAGTAGCAATAGAAATAACAATAGTAATAATAGTAATAATGTAATAGTACTACTAGTAGTAGTAACAGTAGTAGGAATAGCAAAAGCTATACTAAAGGTATGTTTTACTGTTTTTCGCATTTTTAGATTTTGCGTTTTTCGTGGTTTTCGACTTTTTGCGATTTTAGACTTTTTGCGTGCTGCACGCCGACTCCACTTGTGCACGACGCGCAAAATGCTCGCGTAGACGGTCTTCCTGTCGCTGTCGCGGCCTGGATGAGAAGAACACACTTGTTTCTCCTTAATTGGCCCTGTCATTGTTGTCTGGCACTGACTACATGTGCCAGGTGCTGGCCATGTCGGCTGTGAACCAGGCGGTGCGATCCCTGCGGCGCCTCCATCCTGGCGGCCGATGCTTGACAGAGCGGATACAGGCTCCGAACCGTGACGTGGGAATACTAGTGACACTTCTCATGAGAACTTCCCGTCGACTTACTGTCGATTTGTGTTCAGATTGTTCAGAAACGGGCGACGTGTTGTATCATGTATGTCTTAGGTCAGGCGCTGAGCAGGCGAAGTGAAACGCTTTCAGAGCCGGAACGGTTCCCTGGAGCGAACTGAATGCCAGACCATGTAAACTCCGCGATTGCAGCCTGTTTGCAGGCGGTGTGCGCGCAAATGTCACGCTGGGACTGGGTCCCCATTGCCTCCTGGGCTTACGTCATGGCTGTAATCCTGATCTTGCTCCTTGGATTGTTCGACGTTAGGATTCAGTGAAGATGAGGATGTCTCAGAAATACAGACTCTGGAACGCTTATGCCCCAAGGTACAAGATTATTCCGATCTTTCTCAACGTGCTGCTGGCCTGGCTCAAGTCCTTCGTAACCAACCTCCCGTTCGTGGGCATCCTCGGCTTCACCTTTGCGGCTGGCATGTTCCTCTTCATGTTGCCCCCGGTGCCTCAGATGCAGTCAGCACTGGCAACTAAAGAAGACCGATACTGGTGGAGCGCAAGCAAGACACCATCTTAAAGCAACACTAGCGTCAGGTTCCAGGACCGCCAATATACCTTTTCGGTGGCCTTGTCATTTCTGGCCGCAGTCCCTATGGCTTCTGGTGGGGCTGTGCAGCTGGGCAGCATTTCCGGGAGCGTGACAGCATCGCAGAGCCACCGGCAGGAAAAATGTTGAGTGTACAAGTTGCAGGTCATCTGCATCGTCCTCTGCATCGTGCTTAAGCTAGCTGCTTGTGCCATCCAGCAGAAAATCATTGGACAAATGCTGGGAAGTCGCCAGTCCATTCGCCGCATGGTTGGTACCTGGCTTTGCAACATGATACTTTCCATAGTGCTCTCACCAGCAAACGATTCGTCCTCCACCCATTTCAGCTGGCATCGAGGCATTCACCGCCCTTTCATGCGCGCGATCGAATCTATCCTCCGAAGGCCTGGTATGAACTTCGGGAAGTGCATGATTCTCTGCAGCCCGTCCGCAGAAGTGAAGCTAGTAGCACAAGCAAGGCCTACCACGACCCATCATTCAAACAAGCTGCTTTTAGACCTGAAGCTCTGCTGGTAGCAGCTGAGGCGGTGGTCCAGATTGGCCGACGTCAGTGTTCCCTGCATTACAGCAACAATCCTTTGACTAGGCGAGTTAATCACAGCATAGAATGTCGTACCGGAAGACATCTCTTGTTAGCCCAGGCTGGCAGGAATCATGCGTATCTCGCTACTCCAATGCACCATCGGCACACTGCCAGTGTCTGGTCAGCAGTTTCATGCATGCAGCTGGTGGGCCCCTTCTGCAGCCGAATCGAAGCCAGGTGATCTTCTCTACAATCCCACTGGCCCTGACTGGCAGCTTCTATCTGAAACGGGACGAGAGCGAAGTCTGGGCTAGGGCCGGCAATCTGATGTTCTCGCTGACGGCCATGGTCTCTGTAACTTTCTGGGCCGGGATGGGCTGGGCGATCCAGGATGCCTTCGACAAGCTGAACGACCAGATCCATGCTCCGAAGGTGGAGTTTGTGGAGTTGGATTGGTTGGATTACTGCGAGGACCGTATCAAGGAGAAGTGCCAGCTGAAGGCCGGAGACCTCCCGGCTTCGGTACGATTCTGCCACTTCGGTGGTGCCCTGCTGATGGTCTTTGTGGCACAGGTTTTCTTCTGGAGGGCTGGCATGTGCTTTGGCACCTTCAAAGTCACCGATGACCTGGAGGGCTTGAAATGGTGGCCCTGGAGCGAAGGTTCGGGAAAGCCAATGATAAACCAATATGGATTAGCTGGCCTTTTCTTGATACTTGTTTCTTTTGTGCTCCTGTTCCTCTCGCGTGCCTGGCGGGGCCGTCACAATGCTCAGACGAGGGTGCACGTCATGAAGGAGCTTCATGGAGAAGAGGAAGCGTGGAAGCAGCGAAGGACAGAGGAGGCTGAGAATTGGGTACCGCCGAGAAGTGTTAGTGGATCGCCAATCATTCGGAGTGCCTTGGCCAAGCCAATGCCCGACTCGGACAGTGTGGTGAATGTGGTAGCTGCAGCATTAGAGGGAGCAGAATTTGCAGATGAGAAGGCATTGACGAAGCTTGGGTTGGGCGATGATCAGCCAATGGAGACCGAGACACAAGTTCCCGACGATGAGTTCTCATCCTTGCCTCAGAAGCCCACCATGACCGCCATGACTCCAGGTGCAACGGTTATCGGTCGGCCTCCCGTGGTAAGCGATGACAGCTCCACTGATCCTGGGCCGAGCCCACCACGCACATCAATCAGGCTTTAGCTACATCTACAGTAGCGACAGTGTGTGGCAGCGTGCTGAATCAACATAGAGACGCGACGGTATGTGACATGTGGCGTAATTCCCACCTCTTTACATTACACAGAGTCTCACGACGTATCACTTGCAATCATGCGCGGAGTGGTCAAGGCACGTTTCTGGCTGTAAGAGCCAGACGGAGTGCCCGGGTGTGTTAACAGTTCTATGTGTTATGGCTGTTATGGTGCTACGCCAGAAGACTCTCAAGAGTGAAAAGTCATGTTTTGACCCCAGGCTGGCAGATCTGAGGCACCAATGGCAGGCAAGTTTTTTACAGCTCAAGGCAGACGCTCCTGGGCAGACTTCGGGTCACTCTAAAAAACCAAAAAGGGCAGCGTAGGCCCATAGGCCTTAAGCGCCCAATGACGCCTTGAAGTCTGCCCAGGCTTAACCCTGCAACAGGTGCCCAGGCTCAGCCCTCTCCGGTCTCTCCCGCTCCCGCGCACGCCCGCGAAATTCGACTCTCCAACAGAGACACGCCGTTTTCTGCTAGCTTCGGCACTGCCAAGAGCAGTCTGCGTCTGCGTCGATTCTGGCTGCACCGAGCCGAGCCCGCGATCCCAACGGAGTACGTAGAATGCTTCCTTGGTGGCCACAGTCGGTGCGGCTTTCGAGGGGGATGCCGAGCACTCGGTCAGGCCGAAATGAAAAAGCATATCGCAAAACCAGTTGTTGCAAATTTTTGCCTTCGAGATGCCTGTGGTGCAAATTCGACAGCTCCTGATTGTCTCGAAGCTTCAGGTCTCTCAGTGGAGAAGCTCTACAACCAGGCGCCTCTAGTGTCCGGCGTGCACGGTTACGTTTTGCTCCAACGGTCGGCAATTCTCCGCCTTGCGGAGAGCAGAATCAGGGGCTGGCAGAGTTCAGTAGACATGATTGAGCGGCCAAAATCACTGTCAGCCTCGCATGTGACACGAGGCGTCCAAACTGATCATGAGTGCAACTTCAAGATCACAAATTCGGGAGCTTTTGCGTGGCTGTGCTTCGTCCATCCCTGAAGTCACTGAAATCTCGTCAGGACATACGTCTCCTGCGCTTGTGGGTTCGTGTCTCAGTTTCGAGTAAGTCTTAGCTGAGGATATGTTGGTGACGCAAATTCGTGTGAACGCCCGGTGCTGCTGCCGCTGCTGCTGCTGCGAGTCTTGCGCCGATGACAGCATCTGCGCAGTGACTGTAGCTTTTAACATGCAGCAGGTCATGTTGGCTGACAAAGAGTCTTCTCCGACGAATATCTTCAGGCAGCTCGAGGCCTTGAAGATGCCAGCAAACCTATTCGTGCTTTTTGTCTTGAAGTGTCTCGACGTGTGGAGAGATGTTGACAGGATCGAGGCATTGGTACGCACCATGCTCTTCTCTATGAAGCTTGGGCACACTGCCTAGAGACGCCAGCGCCCATGTTTCTTCGGCTAGGCAACAGCATGAAGGTTCGAGCTGGCCGTCAGATCTTGTCGCCGAGGCGCCGCGACTTCGAAGCAGCTGCGGAAGTGCCAGGGGCCCAGGGGCCCAGCCCAGGAACCCCAAGCTCCGGCGTATTTGTGTCAGACAGCTATATGGTAGCCGACTGGAGCGCGCATGAGCGCGCACTCCCTGTGACGATGACTTGCTACCTGACAAAGAGTTCATTCAGAGGCGAAAAAGGCAGAATGAGACAGTCAGACAGTTGGCGATGACTCCATACTTGAGGGGAAGGAGACTTGTATCTGGCTGGAAGTCTGTGTTGCTAATGGGCCATCGAAGAGCAGGATGATCAGGCTGAAGATTGGCATTGAAGACCCGTAGAGCGCATACTGTAGCAGCCCATCCACACCATGCCTTGTTTTGGGCAGGGCAGTTTGGAAAAGACCGAGGTATCGTCGGGGACTACGCTCTTCGGCCGAACCGCAGGTCGTTGAGGGAGAATGTTGTTCTCGAGAGCCTTTGATACAAACCTGCAGCAAAAGGATAGGTGTGATCACATCTTGTGCGTGTGTGTGTGTGTTGACTAGCACTCTTACGTACAGTCAACAGCTTGTCAACCTTGTTGGTGCCGAGTCTAGTCAGTGTGTGTGTGTGTCAGCTGCACTGCTCTCAAACATCCGTCTTTGGAATCGATTCTCTGAACATCAGTTGCAGGCGCGCTTGCGGGCTCGGCGGGCAGACTTCGATGCAGGGGCCTGATTCTTCTTTCCGCCACTTTCCCTCGTTCCCTGCCAGCGTCAAGTGTTCGGCGCCACTGTGCAGTGTAGGAGCATGGTATTGGTTGGTCGCTCAGGAGCGCATGCGCCAGCGCGTCACGCGTCTGGCAGCTCGAAGATCAGAACCGGGACGGCTGGCGCCGCAAAGCCCGAGGCCCCGTGCTGTACGCATGGGCCGCATGGGTACTTTTTTTGTGTATAATCAAATTTCGAGCCCGTCACACATGGCGAAGATGCTCACGCTTGAACTTGAAGCGAGGTCAGTTTGCAAATGTGCCTGCACATGGTTGGTGATTCACACATACCTACAGCATGTTGTACATGTGTATGTGTGTGCCTATGTGTCTGCATGTCTGCCCGTTCATAAAAATTAAAGGACCGGATAACCCCACATATAAATACATATAATGTGACCTACCGCCCTGCTTCGTGTACTCAGACATGCAGGAGGCAAAAAAGATAACCCCACATGTGTATTTTATCTTTTCGCAAAGAGTGTATAAGTCAATACGAGTGAGTGAGAGAGGGAGTAAGCGAGTGAGTGAGTGAGCGAATGAGCGAGTGAGTGCGTAAGTGTGAGTGAGTGAGTGCGAGCTGTGTCCCTCGCCGCACTTTTGCTAGCGTCCAGGTGTGGGATCCGTGTTCGCAGGCAGCGACTGCCAGTGCAGCATGGTTCTCTAACGTTCTCTACCACGAAACCATCGAGTCGAACATGGACCTGCAGTGTTTTTCCATGTCTTTGCCTCTGAAAGACACCGCTGAGCTGCGGTCCAAAGTGCTGCAAGCCTTCCAAACCGCTTTGTGGTCTGCCAAGGTGACTTTCCGGGAGACTGATTACCAGCAGATCCTGGAGCTGGAGTGTCGCCATCTCACGCTCTTTCTTCGTGCCGCATCCAACAGAGCACTCTGGAGAGAGCGTTTAGTGGCGTTTACAGTCTTCCGGAGATAGGGCGCCTCGAAGCGCGCGTGGCATCCAACAGAGCAGCCTGGAGAGTGCATTTAGTGTCGTTTAGAGTCTTCCGGAGGGTGCACGCCCCGAAGCGCGCGCGGCATCCAACAAAGCAGTCTGGAGAGTGCGTTTAGTGGCGTTTAGAGTCTTCCGGAGGGTGCGCGCCCTTACGCGCGCGTGCATCCAACAGAGCAGTCTGGAGAGAGCGTTTAGTGGCGTTTACAGTCTTCCGGAGGGTGCGCGCCCCGAAGCGCGCGCGGCATCCAACAGAGCAGTCTGGAGAGCAAACCAGTAGAGAGAGAGTGCGTATAGTGGAGTTTGAGCAGCCAAGAGACTGCGTTTAGTGGCGTTTAGATGCGTTTAGTGGCGGTGATGTTTAAGTGATGAGTGAGTTGATAAGTGCGCGATTGATGAGTGAGTGAGTGCATGATGAGTGAGATGAGTGAGTGATCAGTGAGTGATGAGTGAGATGGGTGAGCGACGAGCGATAAGTGAGTGATTGATGAGTGAGTGATGAGTGAGATGAGTGAGCGAAAAGTGTTGGAGGAGAAGGAGGAGGCGGAGGAGGGGACGGGAGGGACTTCAAAAGTAAGAACCCCACACAAAGATGTGGGGAATGAATGACAATAATGTGTGCGTTCTGTGTGGTGTGAGTGAGTGACAAGAGGATGAGCGCGTGACCGCGTGATGTTGAGAATGTGTAAAGATGTGGGGAAAAACATGCGCGCACACACACACACACACATGCACGGAGTCTGCGCACTTGAAATCTTGTCTGCGAATTGGTGCATTGAAACCTTGTCTGGCGCATTCGTGCAAACTTGCAGTATCTTGCAGTCTGTCTCCTATTTTGTAGACTTGCAGGATCCCGGTTTCTGGTGAAACGGAGAATGTGAGAGGGCCCCACGCGGAGGCGCTCGACGCACTTCCGACTCCGCACCTCGCTGCTGAATCTGAAGCCCTCCAGGCCAGTCTTGGGGTTTCTGTGCATTGAAACAGCTTGCCTAGGAAACCCAGAACGAAGGGATTTCTTACTCCTAGGGTTCGATCGCTTACCAGCTCCGAGGGTGCCATGCTACTTGTAGCACATCCTCCAGTGACATAAACACATCTTGGTTTCTTCATGCGAGATTGTGGCTCGTTATAAGCAACACTCTTGTGACCGGTTCCGTGAAGCAGCAAAAGCCCTGCATCTTAGTCTTGCCCCCGGCCCTCAAGAAGCAACTGAGGCCTCACACATCAGAGTTGCGAGCGCGGCTGTCACCGCAGAAGCGGCAGGCCCTGGACTCCAGAAAACCTCTTGCACTCCATAGCCCCACCATCTGTGCTTGACCACTGTGAGCAGGAGAGGCGCAGATCCATCATGGAGCGACGAAGGAGGTCAGTACTTCTCCGGCCCAAACCACGCCTTCCGAAGGAGAGAGGGTCCAAATGCTTTCAATTACATAGACAAGTTCGTATGAGGTTGACCGGCATCGAGAAACGCTTGCTCGTGACTGCTCGTGTCGTCTCCATATGCCAAAGCGAACGAATGTTACAACTCGCCCCTGCAATGTCCGTTTCCAAAAACCCAGGTCTGGAAATCGCAATCTCTGGACCACGAAGCGTTTGCTGGCGGAACGTGCTGCCTTTAATCGCTCCCCGCGGGTCAGACTCGGCGAGTACACAAGCCCGGATGGACGCACTGATGCCTGATTTTCACGAAAGCCGTCATGCTTGGGACGTCGGTTTATCCGGGGCTGGTATCTAGTAATGAGTAAGGCTTAGTAAGGCTGGTTGCCAATCAGGACATACCTCTGTTTGATCTTCGCCCCTTTGCATGCTTGGTCGTTGAGGAGCCAGCACGTGCGGACGCTGCAACTTTTCGCAGAACCCGTGCCACGCCTCCCGTGAACGAGGTTGCAAGATTTGTGGGGTGACTTGAACAATGTCGTCTGGCAAGCTTAAAGCACACTCGCCTCGGCGATTGCGTGAGGTTGCGGTTCAGTCCACCAGACCTTCCTGCCGCCAGGCGCTGGCCTTGTTGGATATCTCTGCTTGAGACAACGGTTTTCCTAACTGATTGATCCTGATGTTTCCTGGCACAGTTGCGCTCCGGGGCGCCCACGCACATTGCCCCGGTGCAGGAGGACTCTGCCCGAAGTTTACGCAGGAAGACAGAAACTGCATGTGTGTGTGTGCGCACACGTGTGTGTGTGTGAGTGAGTGAGTGAGTGTGTGTCTGGAGCCGGCTCTGAGTTTCCTGCACAAGGGAAGCTACGATTCGGGGCGAGGACTCGGGCTACCCGGGTCGATTGACATGCCGGAATGAGGTGCTTCCGGAGAGAGCAGAGCCTGAAGCTTTTCTCAGCTTGCACGGCCTGTTGGGATGATGCACAAGAGGGAGGATCCAGCATGCCTGAGAGACATATCTGAACGTTGTCTTCAGCACTGCCTCGCCTGATTCTGGCTCAAGGGTTTCAATAACCCTCACAGTTCCAGTCAACCGTGGTGGTTGTGCACAGCGTGCCAGCCCAGCCCTCGGTTCCGATAGATACGAGCCTGAGTTGACATGACACAAGACTCCGGCTGAGTCCTTTCTCTTCTGTGGCTTCGTCGACTTTGGGCCGCTTGAGTCTCGTCACACTGAGGCCTCCTTCGTTTCAACCTCTGCTGCTCGTCACTTAGCCGCAGCCGCAGCCGCCTCCGAAGTTCCTCGGGTGGCTCAGGCCAGAACTCCCTAGTGCTTTGTATCAGTGCCCAGGTTCAGTGCCTCAAAGCCGAGAGACGTGAGGCTGCTTCTTGGAGTGCACGCCTTCGTTGTGTCGAACGGCACACAGCTTTGAGACTCGGAGGATCATGCCGAAGAATTCCGACCTGATGAAGTACAACTCGCTTCTAGGCCAGGGTGGTGCCTGTGAACCAGCTCGACTGAGCGCTCTCTAACCTGGAGGAGTCAAGGGATTCAACATTCGCAACACCTTCATTGAGTTTGAGGCTCCTCGGCAGTGGGCCTTGCAGAACGGCCTTCGGCCATGAGGCATACGAAATCCGCGTTGTGCTGCTCTTGCCTCTGCCTAGAGATGTATAGACTGACATGACTCAGCGACCCACAGTGATCTCTATGAGGATGAAGACATGCTCGGTGAGTTGGACGTCGACCCCAGGGGCACCTTCGGGCGCCAGGCAAACCTCCTTTCCCTTCTCATGCTGAAAGAAGCAGAAAAGGGTTGAGCTCCGTGTTTCGGGGCCTTTCGTCAGGCCTCTGAGCCTGCGAAGCCCAGCAGTTGGAATCGCCAAGTCTCGGCCACTTTGGCAGCAGCGAGCATCACAGATTTATGCAAAACTGCCATAGACTGTCAAAGAAGCTCAGGAGCAGACGACAGCGGTCACTGCCGAAGGGACCGAGGATGACATGCTCAGTTTCAGCTCGTTGCTTGCTGTTCCGTCTAGGGTAAGCCCGGATATTATGATACAAGGCCCAAGCAGAAACAAGCTTGCATCTCCTGTCTCCTGCTTGACGCACGCCGCTCTTTCAAGACTCTTTCGTGAAGCTGGACCTGGGGAATGGTCACACTGCGCCCTCCCTGTTTTGTCAGGAGGGCACCATCGATGTTGAAGACTCCCTGCACTTCCCCGCGACCGACTTTCAAGGAAACGGGTAGCATCTCGGGGCCTCAGAACCGGGATTCTCACGCTGTAGGTCTGAACCTCGCCCAATCGGGATGCAGGCGATATGTCCACGCTGCGAGTCAGCCACTGTGTTGCCAGGCCATGTTTCCGGCGAGATCCTGGCAAACGCTGCCAAGATGGGGACAAGTCCGGACCTTGCACTGGGCGACTGTCTCAAGACTAGCAAGACAAGTTTACGAAGCACATAAGCAGTGCATAGATGCATAAGATACGCAACCCATAGACAAGCCTTGAAAACTGCTGGACAATGCAGGCGCTTGAAGGCTTCTCGAGTTTTTGCCGAATGTTTGCCAGACGGCGGTGCACGCAGAGGCTTGACATGGATCAAGACACCTTTTGCTGCTTGAGCCCCCTGTTCCGCGGCGTCGCCATGGCAAAAGTGACACCCAACGCAGCTGCAGATGTGGAGAAGGGATCCGGCTTACCAACGCCGGAATCTCCACCCTTGCCGACGATCTTGGCAGTGATGAAGGCCCTCTCCAATGGTATGCAGGATGAATCGAATGATGAATGGTTGTGAACGGTAGGCAAAGCAATCCCTGTGTTTGTTTCTTCGGGACAGGTTGCATGCAGGAAGAACGCCTTCTTGGCCGTGAAGCGTGGCCGCTTCATTGCGGGTCCCTTCCAAATGCACCTGGGCCAGGTTGAACCAGCCGCGATTGCCAATGTGTTGCGTGCATACTGTGCCCGCGTGCGCGCGCGCGTGTGTGTGTGTGCACACGTGTGTGTGTGTGTCGGTGTGTGTGTGTGTCGGTGTCGGTGTCGTGTGTCTCTCACTTGCTTGGTTTGATGGGATTTGATGGCTTGCCGACGGCGCAACTGCCTGTCCAGGTGCTTCCAACTTGGCTTCACTGATGCCCGGCATCAACTTTCAAAGTCTGAAGCGTCGGGAGTTCTTGATAACCTAAGGAGGTCTTGCTAGCATGTAGCTGGTTACGGCAACCACGGCGTTACATAACAGACCCTTCTGGGAAGCCAATGTTTCCGCTTAAGGTTATGATGCACTACATCTTTCAAGGCATCGTTGAAGATGTCGAACGTGAGAGCGGCGTCAGAATAGGGCGATTCCTGATGGCATCCTTTCTGCCGTTGAATATGCTGTTGGGCATTGCTTTCTCGATGAACCCTGCTGTCTATGACATAGTTGGCGAGAAGGACCAGAAGATGAAAATTCTGCAAAACATTTATGGTCTGTCAGAAAACATGTACTGGCTGAGTTGGTACGTCTTCTACCTCGCCATTGCACTCATTTGCTTGGTGCTTATCTACATTTGCTGGCTCGCCGTGATCCCCGTCCTGGACACCGTGAACTTCCTCATCTCCCTGATCATTCTCTCCACGGGTTTTCTGCAGTCCATGACCCTGGTGCCTAGGGCATTAGGGAAGGCTTAGGGCTTTCGAGTGGTGCTCAGTAGACGATCTGCCACACAGGTGTTCTGTCTCAGTATCTTCATCGACCGCCCGAAGGTCGCGGCTGCTTTCGTGCAATTTTTGCTGAAGATGCCACTTACGGTGTTGAAGTGGGTGGCAAGCAACTCATGTTCTCCCTTTGACTTGAGCCTCCGCCCTGCACTCCCGATCCTAGGATTTTGTCATGAGCTTCGTCACGATGATCATCGTCTGTGGCAGCTCTGGACTGCAGCAGCTCGATGGCTCTCGTGGGGTTGGGGGTGAAGATTTTGGGTTTTGGGCGGTGTTGGGGGGAGGGGGTAGTAGTAATGAGTAATGTCCTTGTGTCATGATCCCGGCTTTTTCTGCGCAGAAGCCGCCACTGTCGGTATTTGCGGCATTTCTTGCATATTTCGAATACCCGGCAGTTCTTGAACGATGTAGTGTTATTTTGTGTTGCCGGAGTTTTGATTGTTGCTTCGGTTATGGGTGAAGGCCTTTCGGGCTGTTGGGCTGCAAGCACCGAGCAACTTGTAGCCCAACTCTGCAAAAGAGCCTTCGAACACTCAGCATGCAGAAAGCGTGAGAGGCAGCGGCACTGCGGCCAGAGCACGATGTTTGAGGACCCCCCTTCAAAAAACATGCTCACACACACACCCGCACACACACACACACACATACACCCACACACACCACCCACACGCACAAACACACACACACACACACACACACCCACACACCCACCCACACACGCACCCACACACGCCCCCACACACGCACACACGCACACACACGCACGCACCCACACACGCCCCCACACACGCACACACGCACACACACGCACGCACACACAAACACAAACGCAAATGCAAACGCAAACGCAAGCGCAAGCGCAAGCGCAAGCGCAAGCGCAAGCGCAAGCGCAAGCGCAAGCGCAAGCGCAAGCACAAGCACAAGCACAAACACAAACACAAACACACACACACACACGCGCACACACACACAACCGGATCATGCTCCGAGTGAAAATGCATGTTTGCCAACAGTCTGCCACAGCCTTCTTGTGTTTTGTTGCTAGCTACGAAATCTGCCTGCCGCATTGACAAGACATGTATCCAAACGATGGGCCTTACGGGCGCTGCCACCAGGGTTTTAGGAGTAATTTAGACATGCGATTATGTTACAGTTGAAACAATGGAGCAATTGGATAGCCTGAGACACCATTTCTCTGGCTGTTCGAGCTCCCCATCAGGTTTCTGACAAGCGAGGCAACCTGGATCGGTTGGGTGGGTGGCTTCATTCCGTTCTGCAATGCCCTCCGGCTGACAGTTTTCCATGAGTGCCACAGCAACTATGGTTCAACAGCGACTGGAGGTAGCAAGACACCCGGTTGAGGGTAAATCTGCACGAGACAAGTTGCTCCAACGCCTCAGGTTTATCAGGCCTTAACTTCCATGATCTGGCTCAGTGCAGCCCGGAGCTGTGATGCGGCTGGGCTGCTAGCCAAGTCGAGGTCGAGCAGGATTCGGGGGCCTCGGAAATCGCGAGAAGTTGCAAGCTCAGGACTCGGGTGCATGCAAAAATGTGGGCGTGCTTCGGCTGCAAGAACGTTAGAGCTTCAGGCCCTGGGATTATGTAAGCATGGGGCGTGGCATGCTAGGTCAACTTCGACACACTCTGGGTCACGGATATATGTATGCTGGAATACTACCCTGGGGTTGTTCCTTGCTTTGAGCAAGCGGAAGCGACGATCTTCCCGCTTGGCTGGGCCATGCTCCTGATGGTAGCCTCTACGGCGTCAACAGTCATCCTTGTCTGGTGGCTGAGCCATGTGAGGCAGGGCCAGTACGGCATGGCCAAGCCCATGTGCTTCTGCTTTATGGCCAAGTACATGTGCCCGAAACGCGTGAGTGTCAACAGCGATGCGAGCCAGCAAGATGCTACATCTGAAGGACGACGCTCCGTGTTATCTATACAGCACTTGCACAAAGTTTTTGGAGATGGCAAGGTGGCTGTGGATGACCTGTGCCTGGAAGCGTATTCGGGAGAGATCTTTGCACTTCTTGGCCACAATGGTGCTGGCAAAACAACTGCGCTCAACTGTGCCGTGGGGCTTATACCGCCGACATCGGGCGAAACATACATCAATGGTCACCACGTCCGATGCCGTTTTCAAGCTAGCCTGATGTTGCCAACTGTTCGTTGCAGTTTGTGCTACAGTAGTATACCGTGGTAGGAGGAGATGCCCTCTAGAGCTCAACCCTTCCCTGAGGAACTGATCTGCAGCGAGCGCGCCATCAGATTTCAATTTGCCCACAAGATAACCCAAGCTACCCGGAGTTCACGGTACGACAGCATCTCAAGTTCTTCAGTGTCTGGGCAGTTAAATCGTCAATTTGGGTCTATGTCGTTTATAGACTTTAGACACAACCTGTTCCAACTGATGGGGCATGCTGTTCTTTTGAGTCAGTGATTTTGCTGCGCAGGCATGCTTCGAGGTGTTGCGGAATCCGATGTCGATGGTCAGACTAGCCTCTCGATCAGAAGACTAGCAAAGCACGGATACCTGGATAGGGAGAGCATCCATGTCAATAACTGTCAGCAGCCATGCTCGAGTGGCTTGTTCACTTCGACTGCAAGGGCAGGGGATAGAAGTGATGACTCCAACTATTCGATCACTGCATTCTTCAGACCGAGGTGCGATCCTAAAGGCTCTGGGCCTGGAGGAGCCTGGGGTGAATTAGTCTGGGCAGCTTGATCTATGACTGTGACCATGATGCGACGGTAGCCTCCCCCAGCGAAGAGACGCTTTGCAAGGAAAAGACGGACAGCCAGTGTGGGAAACTCTCTGGAGGGCAGAAACGGAGGCTGTGGGTTGCCACAGCGCTGCTACTGGGCCAGAAAGCATCGCGAACCTAGGGAACTAGAGCCAGTGTAATTGGCCTTTTGGACCGTCCATTACGGGAGGACCAGTTTCAGCCGTTCGATCACGCGAGTGAGCAGAAACCTTGTCTGTCAAGGATTGGAGCCTCCCCAGTGTCTTTCCTGGATGAACCAACCAGCGGCATGGACTCTTGGAGAACAAACCGTAAATGAAGGAGTAAGGATGCACTCACGCAGAGCCGGTTTTTCGCAGACAGCTCCCCACAAACATCCTGGCCTGCAAAGACCAGGACCCGTCCTCGCGGAGAGAGCTGTGGGATCTGTTGCTCAGAATGCGGGACACAGGCACGCTTGGGCCTGGATGAAGTCTTCAGGGACCTGGCAAGCGGGGAACAGGGATGGGTGATGGTCTGAGGCCACTGCGGAGCCATTATTTTGGGGATGATTTGTGTGTCTTTCCACCTCTTCGGGTTCCTTTCAACGTTCACACAGACAACACCGTATCATGACAGGGTGCCAGTGCCTTCCAAGACGCCACGGACATCCCCTGTCCTGCCGGCTCCGGCTTCCCTGCAGGCCGCTGCATCATCTTCACGACACACTATCTGGAAGAGGCGGACATTCTCGCAAACCGCAAGGCAGGGTGCAGAGGTGTCGCTGCTGGCTTCCTATGCTGCACCTCGTCAGCTCTCTTCAGGCTGTGCTGGCCCGTGGGAAAGTACAAGCCGTCGGCACTTCGCGCGAGTTGAAGCACAGGTCTGCTTCTCAGCTTCCATCTCCGGATGGGTAGCGGCAGAGCCATGCCGACAGGTTTGGAGTTGGCTACCGCCTCACTCTTGCGCTGAGCCCTGACGGAAGTGCACCGGCTGGTGAGCTCCAGCGGTTTGCCCAGGACAGGGGCCGTACATGGCTGTCCTAAGAACCGCAGAACAGCCGTCCTTCTGATTCTGGAAATGGCCAGCAAGCTGGCAGGCAGTTGACGGAGACGAATTCTGCTTGTCACTAGTAGAAGTTCCCTGGCCTCCCCACCTGCACGAGTGAAGCTGGGCCCCAGCTCTTCTGCGGTCCGACATGAATGGGGCAACAGGTACTCAGATCGGAGTCCACATAGTCGGTCCGTAAGTCCGAACCTGAGAGAGATAGAGAGAGGAAGAACCCGAACTCTCTTAGAGAGCCCTGAAACAGGGGTACGCCTTTCGGCGCGGGGGGCCTGAGAAGCTCCTTATGCTTTGAGGAACGGAACAGAACAGGAAGAACCAGACTTTTCTGTAGGGGTGGCACCGGACTCAAGCTTTGTGCTTGGCTTTCCCTCTTGTGAAGCACGCCTGCCAGGAGTATGTGCCATCTGCAGCCCTGGAGGAGGGAGCTGACGAGGCCCCTGCATGGATACTGTACTGTATCGGGTCTTTGCTTGTGTTTCGTACCAGCTCTGGCATTCGCAGGATGTCAGGCAGGTGAACATCACCTTAAGCTTCGAAGAGGTTGACAAGTTCTCGAGTCTGCTCCAAGCGCTGGAGCAATCTCAGGAACGGCTCGGGGTGCTGGACTATATATTAGGGATGTCTTCCCTGGAGGATGTCTTCATGGCTTTGGGCAGGAAGGCAGAAGAAGACGCAAAGCGGGATGAAGGGGACCGGACTCCAGCCAATGTGGACTTCCAAGAAGTTGAGGCCGAATCTCCTGTGACGCAGCCTCGGGCAGAGTCTTCCGAGTGGCGCAACATAAAAGCCGTCTTCTCGCTGCGGCTATCTTCTATGAAACTAAATCGGTTCAGGGCCTCGATGGTGGTACTCGTACCCATCTTGCTCCAAGTAGCCGGCTTGAGCCTTGCGGGCTTGGGTGCTACACCTGGCGACGGTGGATCCAATGGCTATGCCATTGCAGTGTGCCCCGGCAAATCTGGATATTTAGTCAAAAGGTAACTGCACATCATCCAGAAAAAACATGACTGTTGACCTAATGTCCGGACGTTTGAGTGACTATAGGACTTGTCCGAGGTACCCTGCCATGGCCTACGGTGTTTCTCTGATTAACTCCGCATCGGACGTGGTCTCGGATGTGAAGAACAAGTGCAAGTATGTCTCGATTTCGCAGGGCCTCACTCCACGAGCTTACTGGTTGGGCAGCTTCTTTGCACATGCCAGCCTCCTGCTTCCCCTTTCGCTGTCCTTCACCGCTCTGTTTTTCGCAATGCGGCCGGCGTCTATACCTATTCAGAGCGCTCCAGTGGCTGTGCTTGCTATGTTCGCATACCCTATTCCTACCACCCTTGCCATCTACAACTTGGCCTCAGCGTTTTCCACCGCAGAGCCGGAGTCCTAGATGCTGTTAGTTGTGCTCTTAAGACGTTTAGAGTGAGAGACTGTTGGATCCATGCGCAGCAGCCCACTGTCAGGTCGGTGTCGAAGATCGTGCCAGCGCTGCTGATAGCTACGATCTTGTTGCCAGGCATGGCGGTTTGGGTGTTGTCAGCATCGTTCATCTCGGCGAATTTGTCTGACGTTGCGATGGCCTGGCACATTGCGCACTCCATTCTCAACCCGTGCTACTGCTTGCCGGGTGTGATGTCCTACCTTGTCAATGTGGACGGCCCCAAGAACCTTTCTGCCGGGGAGCCAGCGGGAGAAGAAACAGCACATACGAACATGTGACTTGTGTGTAGTCGCAAGTCCCTAACATGCCAGTTGAGCGGCCCTGACTGGTGACTGCCTCGTGTTGGCTTCTGTTTCTGCTTTGGTGTCTGCAGATGGGTTTCTTGACATGTGCAGGAGTACTTTGGGACGTTGTCAGCCCTTCCGCTGTATGTCATGCCTGTGACTTCTGCTCTGTACCTGGCCAACCTCATTCGCTTGGACGCTCGGCTTTTGACGATCTCGCCTACGTGTAGTGTGCAGGTTGTTCAGTTTCTGGATGGCGTGGCGACGTGCTTGGACCGAGGATACCAAAAGCTACAAGAACAAGCCCGTGAAGCCATCCGAGGAGCGAGCTACGGCGGAGGACGAGGACAGCAGCACATAAGAATCCTCTTAGATCAGACGCCAAGAGCCAAAGCTTGGTAATGTTGCATCATTTGGACCATGTCTTGTTCTCTAGGACCTGGCGGGGACTGTGAAGAGCGCGCGTTGTAGTAGCGGCTGCATTACTTCTCCACCCAACCTTTCAGCTTAGCCCAGAATCCTCTTAGTTTCTTGTTCTTGTCACCTTCGTTGTCACATTGCGACGGGCTGCAATTTAGCTACTCGCGCTATGCCAGCTGCTGTCCTTGCCCACCGCATTGCATAGCAGCAGCAGCACAGCGAAGTTCTGCTGAGACAAGGAACAGTTTTGGTTTTTAAAGTTTGATTTGGCAACTGCAAGAGGCAGGCTGCACCCTGCGCTCAGCTTGGTCAATAACTTAACGTAGCTCCTGGTACCACGAAGCGTAAGAGACCCGAACGCCTGAAGCTTGGGGTTCCACCGTGACCACATTCGAGTCTTCGCCGGCAAGCACAGGTACTCGGCCCGACGAAGCTGTTCGTTTCATCATTCTCCAATTCTCCAGTGGTAGTGTTGTGCAAGCAGCGCGCTAATCACTGGCGGTTCCAGGATGTATTGGCCGAGGAGGAACGTTGCCGACAGGAACCTTGGCGGGGAATTTGCGGAGGTCTCCTAATTTCCCGAGCCGTTCGCGCAAGACCGGCTGTTAGCACGGGCTGCTGGCACTGCTCGGGTACACTAGCATGTCCGGGGATGATTATGCTTCCCGAAGCGAGTGAGACAGACGGGCCCAAGTCTGTTGCGTCATGTCGAGGCAGCTGCGGCAGACGACGCAGCCAGGTATCAGAAGCTGAGCCACACGTACAGGGTGGCAGACACGGGTTCGCGTCCATCTGCGGCCTGCCTGCAACCATTAATTCAATTAATTCTGTAGTTCGATGCCAGCCAATCCGAGCAGACTGATTGACACTAAGCTCTCATGCTCCGGCTCACCGGACCTCAACACATGTTTAGAGCTTCCTATATCGATTTTTCCTGCTTGTATATAGAGCGAAGAGAAGGCCGAAATGTTGCTTACTCGCTGCTTGTCATTCTAATCAGCATGCGCAGGAGTCACACTGGCATCAGCACAAGGCATGTGCTCTAACTCAGGCTTGTGCCCACTGCACGCGCGAGTACAAGCCACTTGGTTGTTGATGCCAAAGGCCTACACACTTGAACTAAGCACACACACACACAGTGCACCAATGTGCGGTACCGACTGCACCCTGTGCTTTGCTGTCTCAGGTATGTCAATGCAGTGAGAGACATCAGTCTCGGAATCCAGAAAGGGGAATGTTTCAGTCTCTTGGAGCAGAGGTTTCTATCCTGTTCTCTGCTGCAAGTGTGGAGAGCACCAAAGGTCTACTTGGGCCAAACGGAGCTGGGAAGACGACCACGCTTGGAATTCTGACCGGGGAAATCAGGCCAGATGCAGACTTCATTCGCCCTTCCGTCTCTGTGTCGTGTCCCGACCAGGAATCCGAGCGCTGGAAAAGTTAGCATCTTCGGCCACAACATGGCGCATGAAAAGGAGCCCTGGATCTTCGGACAACTGCCGTGGCAGAAGAGTCAGTCAGCCAGTCAGCTAGTCCGTATACAGTGTCCATGCCTTTTTTTGTGTGTTTGTGTTCATCGGTCTGTCTATCGATCTATGTTCGATGCGCGCGTTTTTTGCTTGAGGAGCGAATTTCTGCCTTCGACCTGTTGGGTGTTTGCCCCCAAGTGGATCCCTTGTGGGTGCTTTCGGCTGCATCGAGAAGTGCGTCTAACAAGGCTGGTTGGGGTGGTACCAGACTGCTTAGCTGGTTACGGCTTTACGGGCCCTAGACTTCAGATGCCGGGCAACTCAATCAAGCATTTCCCCTTGCAGAAAGACCGGTCTTAGACTCGATTCAAAGTCCGATTGGTGGGTGCGGAAGAGTCCCAGACAAGGCTGGAGCAAGCGACCAGGTAATACTCGGCACAGAGTGTGTGTGTGTGTGTGTGTGTCAAAATGGCGGGTGCCGCACAGGGACGACTTTTGATAGGCAGCATTGCTTCATCTTAGGATGATATTTGCGGCAACGACCATCTTATGCAACTTGGCAACTCAAGTGTTAATCTTTTGGGTGCCGCTATGCATGCTTCCTTGCTGCAACAAGTCATGCCATGGATGCGGCTTGCGCACATGCGCCGATCTTTTCACGCATGGAAGCAGCGTTTCGGCTACCGCTTCCATCCCGTGTATTGCCACATCGGTCCGCACAGGGTGGACATGGCAAACAGCGTGGCCTTCGTAGCGCCTGCCCTCCAAGAAGCGGGAGTGGCAAGGCAGATCCACACTGCACCGGTCTCTCCGAGCCCCAAAGCTTCCAGCACTGGCTATGCTGGCCCCGCCGTG
>BGNK01002258.1:9118-108097 GCA_003297005.1 Symbiodinium sp. clade A Y106
GACGACGACGACCACGATCCAGCGGAGACAACGGCGCGGAAACGACGGCGACGGATAATGTTGGCGGGCGACGCGGGACGCGGGGCGGCGACCGACGGCGGCGATGACGACTGTGGCGACGACGGGCGAACGGCGACGACGACTGCGCCGGCCGAGGGGGCAACGACGACGGAGGTGCACCGGAGGGCACCGAATCATGGGGGATGACGGACGGCTGCGGCGACGACGGTGCTGCGCTGAGGTGCACCGAAGCGTGGCGATGACGACTTGGGCGACGACGACGGTACGCCGCGGTGCACCGAAGGGTGGCGACGACGACTGGGGCGACGACGACGGTGCACCGGGATGCACCAAAGACCGGCGCGGCGAAGAGCGACGCGACGGCGCGATGAAACGATGACGGCGCGGAGACTAGGCGGCGGGGCGGCGACGAAGCGGGAAACGTGGCGGCGACGACATGGCGACGACGACAACGACAAGATGCGACACGATGACTCGGCGACGACGGCGCTAGACTCGACCGCGACTCGTCGACGACGAGGCGACGACGACGGCGGCGACCACGACGCGGCGACGACGAGGCGGCGGTGAGGTGATNTGATAGGATAGAGGGCGGCGACGACGCAGGCCGAGCGACGACGCGTGGGCCAGGTGGGCGTGGCAGCGACGAGCAGGGGCGACGGCGCGGCGACGATGCGCAGGAACGATGAGGCGACGACGCGACGACGACCGCGAAGATGATGAACCAGCGACGGCGCGGGGACGATGGCGTGGAGACGACGGCGCGACGGCGCAGAGACGACGGCGCAGAGATGACGGCGCGACGGCGCGGGGACGACGGCGCGACAGCGCGGGGAGCGGAGACGACGACGTGGGGACCAGATGACGGCGCGGCGGCGGGTGCATGGGCGAGGGGCTAGGTGATCCGAAGAGTGTGGCGACTACGATGTCGTCGATGACGCGGCGCGAGCGGCACGGAGACGACGGCGACGACGAGGCGGGGCACCGGAGCTATCCTCACTCCGATCCTCACTACCCGACTATCCGATCCTCACGTCGATCCTCGTTTTCCGAAGAACCACCCCAGCAATCCTCACTTCGATTCTCACTCCGATCCTCACTTCAATCCTCACTTCGATCCTGACCCCGATCCTCACTCCGATCGCTGGCTGGGCTTTTCTGTAAGGCGCAAGGCCCGAACCGGGGCGGGTGCCATGCGTTTGCTGGGGAGTCCTAGGGCCGCGACCTCGGCAGGAGCACCCGCCAGCATGCACGGCATCTGCTACGGCAAACCGCGGCAGTCGCGAGATATCGAGGCTGCCACCAATGCCGTTAATGCTCTCGCTGCAGCCTCCAGGTGCCCGCAGCCCGGTTGCCCGCGCAGCTCGCAGATGCGCTGCCATGTGCCTTCACCATGTAGCCCCGTGCACTCCGGTGGCTGCCGTCAGCCGCCCAGCCGCCGAGCCGTCACCACTCGCCGTCCGAACCAACACGAACATGCCTGGGCCCGGATTGCTGCCTGACAGCAGCACTGGTGGACGGGCGGGTGAGTCTCGCTTTAGGCTCAGCGTCTGGCGGTTCCGTATACTCTCGAAGCTCCACCTCTCCTCCTCTTGCCTGCGCTCGGCGAGCTGCTTGTTGTGCTGGAGCTTCTCGCCATTGTCATGCAACAATCAGAACATGATGGAACGGTTTGGATGGTTCTATCCACGACCGCTGGTCGGGCGTTCCGATCCGAGGGGTCCTTCACTCTGTGCACTGTGGGGTCCGGCAGCCCCCTCCAGGGCATTGAATCCCCTCCACCAGCTTCGGGATGATTGAGACCTTCTGCCTTCTTGTCGGAAAGAGCCTGGGTCACTGCCTCCAGAGTGAAAACGTCCGAGACGATGAGCCCATGCATAATGGAAGGGTTTGGATGGCTCTATCCACGACCACCAAGGGGGGCGTTCCGATCCGAGGGGTCCTTCACTCTGCGCACTGCCCAGGGCATGGGTGCTGCACCCAATTCATCACCCCTGCCGCCGTCGTCACTGTTTTAGCGATCGAGGGCGTGTGGTGAGGCGTTGGCGGAGGTGGCGAGCCGGCTGACGACGACGGCGATGCGGCTGGGACGACGAGGCGACGATGGGAACGGGACGCGGCGACGACGACGCGACGACGATGCGACACCTTGCAGCGCCCGGGTCCTGACTCCTGACCAAAACAATGGGGTGAGGACGAGACGCGGCGACCACGGCGTGCCACGGCGAGGTCGGGCAGAGGACGGAGGTAGAGGCGCCGACGCGGCGACGATGATGCGACGACGACGCGGCGACGACGAGGCACGACGACGACGACGAGGACGAGGCGACGACGATGATTGGTGACGCAGCGACGACAGTCTCTGCAGTCTCCAGGTGTCTCACAGGTGCCTTCGCTGCGAAACCCTCACAGTCCTGCAGCCCCCAGCCTCGCCCTCGCTGCACCAAGCCCTCACAGTCGCTGCAGGTCCAATCGGTGCCCTCACTGAGGTGCATCACTGCCGGGCGCCTTGCGTGCGCCCGCCCTCACAGAGGCCAGAAGCGGGTGCCCAACGGATGCCCTCACTGGGTGCTTGCTGCAGGCCCTCGCTGCAGGGGCTTCCTGATTCGGGTCCTCACTCCTGACCCAAGCCGGGTGAGGATAGGGTGAGGACGGGTGAGCGAGGCGAGGATAGAGTAGAGGCGAGGAGAGAGGCGAGGATAGCGGGTGAAACCGCAGCGGACAAGGTAGGGGATACCGTGTAGCGATACCGCGGGGATGCCGTGCAGCGATGACGAGGCGAGGACGGCGACGACGACGAGGCCACGATGGGACGACGAGGCGACGACCCCATGGTCTTGGCGAGCGGGAGTGAGGGAGCGACGCGACGACGACGTGACGACGCGACGACGACGCGGCGGCGACAACGCGACGCGGGTAGCAGGTGCAGGACCGGTGCATTGCCGGTGCATGACCCTAACTCGCGAGTGCGCGGGTGACGGGTGCACAACAGGTGCACGACAAAGTGCTTGCCAAGGTGCACGACGACAAGGTGCGCGACAAGGTACACGACACGGCGGCGCGCGGCGTGGGCGGCGCGGTGCGGCACAAACATGCACACGGCACGACACGACATTCCAGTCTGGAACAAATGAGCGAGAGGAGAACACGTGCGCAGAAGGGCACGGCGACGTGTTGGTGCCACCCCATGCAGGTGCCATCCCCACCCGTGCAAAGGCGACACGGCGACGACGACACGGCGGCGTGCACGTGGCGGCGAAGAGGTGAGGATAGCGGTGCGGTGAGTATACCGGTGAGGATGCGACGACGCGGCGACGCGGAGGGGTGAGGCGAGGACGGGCGACGACGGCGCTGATGCGGCAGGTGCACCCACGTGCATGGAAGGCCGGCGACGACGCGATCGCGACGCGGGGAGCACCGAGCGGTCGTGGCGGCGACGACGAGGCGGGACGACGAGGCGGGGACGACGTCACGACGGGCGCACCTGGGCTGACGACGACCCATCCACCGGTCCCCAAATAGCCGGGACCCTCCTGTCTCCCCTGTCTCCCCAAACCCTCCACGTCCTGCAGCCTTCAGGCGAAGTCGCTGCAGGCCAAGTCCCTCATCAGAGTCGCCTTCACAGCCCCACCTCCCAGCCTCACAAATCCCTTCTCACAGTCGCTGCCACCCTCGCGGCCACCCTCGCTGCCACCCTCGCTGCAGCCCTCACATGCCCTCACACTTGCTGCAACCCAGGTCCCTCGGCCTCCAAATGTCCAGCTGCCCTCGCTGCCGCCATCGCTGCAGCTCTCACACTGCACCCTCACTCCCGCCAGGTGCCCTCACCCCTACCAGCAAGCTCCTCCGATTCTTCGAACCAAAATGTGTGAGTATTGTGGGCACGACGTGGGCAAGCACGATGGGGACGACGTGGGGGGCGTTGGGACGACGACGTGGGGGCGCGGGGACGACGACGTGGGGACGACGACGACGACGCGACGACGCGGCGACGACGACGACACGAAAACGACGCGACGAGACGGAGACGACGACGAGACGACGACGCGACGACTATTCGTCGTCGTCGCACGACGAGGAGGAGGCGACGATGCGACGACGACACAGCGGCGGCGACGAGTGCGCGGGTAGCAGGTGCATCACAGCTGCATCACAGGTGCATCAAACAGGGCGGCGCAAGTGCGCGGGACCAGGTGCAGGACCGGTGACGCGGGGCCGCTCGTGCGCCGCGGGGCCAGGCGCGGCGCGACGGTCACCAGCCCCCCAGCCCTCCCTCACGGGCCTCACCGCTCCCCCTCACTCGGACTCTCTTGGGTGAGGACAACGGTATAGAGGGACGAGGCGACGACGACCCGACGACGATGCGACGACGACGCGACGACGCGACGGCGCGACGACGAGACGACGACGCGACGACCAGACGACGGCGCAGGCGCTTGGGGCCGTCACAGTCGCTGCAGCCCCCCAGCTTCCTCACAGTCGCTGCAGGTCCAGGTGCCTTGACAATCTCGCTGCTGAACTGCCTCGTGCAGCACGAGGTGCCCTCATGCCCGGCTGCCCGCACACAGCGGCCAGGTGCCCCCTCACAGCAGCCCAAATCCCCACAAGCCTCGCTGCCTCCCTCGCCTGCCTCACTGCTTCCTGGAAGAGGATGGGTGAGGATAGCGGTGTAGGGGGACGATGCGACGACGCGGCGATGCCGAGGCGGAGACGCGGCGAGGTGGCGACGAGCAACGACGACGACGAGGCGACGCGACGCACGACGCGACGCACGACGAGCCCTTGCAGGTCGCACGACGACGCGGCGACGAGGTGAGGATACCACCATGAGGACTGCAGTGAGGATAGAGGGGACGGATGACATGAGACGAGAGTGTGGTGAGAACCGGGGGGGTGAGGATAGAGGCAGGGACGGATGACACCACGACACGGCGCTGAGTACCTGTGCTAAGGAACCGGAAAAGTTCCGCGGTGCCGGACGCCTACCGCGAATCGCAGGCTTTTTCCGGAGGACGCCGTACTGGTGGAGCACCACGGGCGGGGGCTGGCGGGCACCAATCTGCCACAGACCATGCAGCAACTGAGGCGCTTCGGGGTGCTCGACGACGGCAGCCACCGCCGCGGAGCTGCTGCGCTACACGCGTCTCTGCCACCCCATCACCTACGCCAATGCCCGGAAGGGTTTGGATCTGTCGGTGAAGCACCTGTGTGTGGGGGGCGAGCCACTGCACCGGCGCGGAGCTGCCATCCGTGCGCTGAATCCCGCAAATTCGCTGGGATGGCAAGCGGGGATTTTTTGTTTGGTTTCGGACGAGACCGGTAAAGTTTGCGAGGCAGGCGCGCGAGCACGGATCTCTGCCCACGGCTCCGAGCTCCTTCGACTTCAGACCCCGACAAGCAGCCCACCCGTGCAGGGTAGTTCTCTACCAGCTCGCCAGTCACCACGCGCCATCTCGCCGCTTCGGCGGGGCCAAGAGGCTGGTGCGCAGCTGGGCAAGAGCTTTTTCAAGGACAGGTGGACGGACTACCTGGCACAATGCCGGTGAAGATCCGCGGGCACGGGCGAAACGGAGCGCCCTACGAGCGGGGTCTTTGCAGGTGGTGAACAATCGGGTCGAGACGGACGTGTCGCTGACCCGGCCTAGCAGCGGAACGACCGGTGCACCAGCTCGCGGAGTTGCTGCGGCTCTTCGACGCCATTTGCTCGAGGGGCTGGCAGAGGAAGGGCGTCACCGGCCAACAGATCCGAAAGCAAGGCGCCGCTCTTCATCGTGAACTGCCGAGACCAGCTACTGGACTGCGACGAGCCGCTCGACCGGGAGCACCGGCGTGGCCTGCTGCGTCTACCGCGACCGCGCTTTTTTTTATCAGAGCGCGCGCCGTGGCCTCCTCCAACGGCGAGCCGCGAAACCAGCCGCGCTACCGGGGCGAGCGGCGGGAGTCCACCGTCCCCCTCTTTCGGGACTGGAAGGAGTGGCAGGGAGACCTGGAGCCGGGCACTTCTGGACCAAGAACCTGCAGCTGGCGCGGTCCCGGTTATTGGGTCAGGGACACCAGCCCAGGGTCGCGATCGTGGAGTGGCGCTACCTGCGTCTCAGGACAAAGGGAGGCGACTGCGTCATCCACGAGTATCGGCCTACCTCGCCTCGACCGCCGCCCCTGGTTTGCGGGCTTTCCAAGTGCGACCCCGACAGGGTCTGCCACGGCGTGGACGTGGTGCGCTGCCGCAAGAACGCGCTCGCGAACGCTCCCTTCCCCCTGCGTGTCTTCTGTCCCCTCGACAACATCCGCCCCGCCGAGGAGGGGAAGCTGGCGGATCTGACCTTCGTGCGGAAGCGGGGCCCGGGTGGTACGGGAAGCCGGCGACGGCCTTCATGCTCGACACGGGCCTCGCCACCTGGTCCCTGGACGCCACGGCACACGTCTCGCCGGACTGCCTGGCTCGGGCTCTGGAGATCATGGAGCGGGCCTGGCCGGAGGGCGAGGAGCACATGGCCTCATCGGCCTCTGGACCAGCGACCACGAGGTGGACGGCCGGGCAGGTCTTCATCGACGGAAGCCCCACTACGACCACGTCTACGCAACGGAGCTCTTCTCCAACCACTCCATGAGGCCGGCGCACGACTTCGTGATGGCCAGCGAGCACGTGGAGCTCGCCAGGATCCACCGGGCCCTGCGCGAGGTGCCGTCTCGCTACCTCGTGGCGGTGAAGACGGACTGCCTGGTCTTCCAGAACCTGCCCAGGAAGTTCCTGAAGGACGTGGAGGCCTTGGCCAGGCGCCGGCACCGGGACTGCACGCCGAAGTACCGCTTCGAGGAGGTGAAACGCCTGGAGAGACAGTACAGCGAGCCCCGCATGGAGGCCGAGCCGCCGGCGTCGCAGGAGCTTTGGCGGGAGCCTGCTGCTCTCGGGCATGCCGGGTACCGGGAAGACGCACCTGGCGAAGCGGATCGTGACGCAGCTCTCGGAGCTCGGCGAGGGCGTCGTGCTGATCTCGAAGACGCACTGCTCCGTGCAGAACCTCGGGATGGCGCGCAGACGGCGGACCGCTGGGCGCGGCGCACCATCCGTGCCGGCCGCTGTTCGCTGGACTGGCTCATCGCCGAAGAGGTTACGCAGCTCGACGTGGGGCTGTGGGCCGACATCGCGCAGCTCTCCACGAACCCGCAGGTGAGGTTCCTGCTCCTGGGAGATTTCAGGCAGCTGCCGGCGGTGCAGGACTCCTTCGACGGCGCGCCGGTGCTCCGGAGCCTCAAGGAGTCGCAGCTGCTCCACGACCTGGCCGGCGGTTTCGTGCACGAGCTCACCGAGAATCAGCGCAGCGACGAGAAGATCTTCCGCTTCCTGGAGTGGCTCAGGGTGGACGAGCCGGAGCAGGCGGAGCTGAGGGACGCCGTGCAGCGGGCCCGGGAGCTCTTCCCGAGGCGGGGCCACCCCGACACCTGCCTGGTGATCTCCCATGCGGACAGGATCGCCATCAACGACCGGGAGAACCGGAGGCTGGCGCCCGAGGGTGCCGTGTTGGTGGAGCACCGCGGCTCGGGGCCGGCGGGGACGAACCAGCAGGGCTGCGGCTCGTTGGCGCCGGAGCGAAGGTTGCCAAGTTCCTCTTCGTCGAGGTCCGCGAAGTCGGGGAGCGGTTCCTGCTTGACGACGGTCAGAGCTTCTCGCCCGCCGAGCTTCTGCGGAACACGCGGCTCTGCCACGCCATCACCTACGCGAGCTGCCAGGGGCTCACGCTGCGCGGGAGGGTTCATCTCTGCGACGCCGACAACCCGCACTTTTCCGTGAAGCACCTCTACGTCGGGGCCTCGCGGGCCACGAGCGCGGAGCTGCTCTCGGTGTGCTGACGGCTGGGAGCTGCGACTGCAACAAAAAGGGCAGCATTCCGTTCCCCGACAGCCCCCCTCGGAGGGGGACTGAGAGGGTATCCCGTCCAGGCGCAGGGGCCTGGCGGGGGCGGTGAGGCTTCGGAGCCGCCCCATTCCCTGGACGGCTCCCCGGTGCCTCACGGACCGGCGCGAGCTTCCTGGGTGGCTGGCGGTTACTGATGACCCGCCAATTGAGCCTTGAACAGTCATGCAGGCACCACCTCCACTCGCTGGGACCGTCCACCGCTGTTATAAGCCCGAAGCTCACCCGCAAGCGGGATCACAGCCCCAAACCCGCGGCTCGACGTGCCCCACAAGAATAGAGTGGGATAGACGGCGGCGGGTGCGCGGGCGGAGGTGCACGGGAGGTGCATGGATTTTTTGCGCGGCGCGCGGGTGCCTAAAAGGTGCCGAATTTTCGCGGCGCGACAGGCGCGCGCAGGTGCGCGGAGAGACGGCGGGCGCGCGGCGCGCGGGTGCCGAAAAGGTGCCGAATTTTCGCGGCGCGGAAGGGGCGAGCAGGTGCACGACAGGTGCACGATAGGTGCACGATAGGTGCACGATAAAAATGCGCGCTCAGGGTGTGACGGCGAGAACGCGGAACGCGGCGAAAAGCATGCTCTCTCTCAGGACAGAGTCTCCAGCTCAGGTCAGAACACAGCTCAGAGGATCGCGGTTCTAAAGTTTCGCGTGGACCGAATACGCTTCACCGCCTCAGAAACGAATTATAGTGCAGTNGCTCTCTCTCAGGACAGAGTCTCCAGCTCAGGTCAGAACACAGCTCAGAGGATCGCGGTTCTAAAGTTTCGCGTGGACCGAATACGCTTCACCGCCTCAGAAACGAATTATAGTGCAGTTTCGGGTCGAACAGGAGCTGTACTACGGACGATTTCGCGGCATCGAAACTGCTCGCACTCGGAAGTCGAACAGAGTGCAGGCCTGTGGACTCGCGAGTTTTTTTTTCGAGCGGGTCCACAGGCCTGCACTNACTGCACTATAATTCGTTTCTGAGGCGGTGAAGCGTATTCGGTCCACGCGAAACTTTAGAACCGCGATCCTCTGAGCTGTGTTCTGACCTGAGCTGGAGACTCTGTCCTGAGAGAGAGCCCTTCTACTTCATGTTCCAAGAGACAAATGTGGGTCGTGTGCTACTGTTCAGGAGAAACCGGGATGGAAGCTTTGAGAATCTGACTCGTGCGAGGCCGCCTCGGGTAGCGACGAACGCCACGGTGCATACCTGGGAAGGAGCTGATTCTCGACTGGGATCGTGATGGCTTCCAAGACAGACTCAATATTGTTTACAATGGAACAATTCGCTACCTGAAAATTGTCAGTGGCCAGATGTTGGAGTCGAAGGGGCCAAACAGCCCTTTCCATGAACTAAAGTTTGGCAACTTCCATTCCGACACCAATGTGTCAGGGTTTCTTCCACTCGACCTGAACCTGGATGGTTTTTATGATTTAATGGTGGCGNAGGGGCCAAACAGCCCTTTCCATGAACTAAAGTTTGGCAACTTCCATTCCGACACCAATGTGTCAGGGTTTCTTCCACTCGACCTGAACCTGGATGGTTTTTATGATTTAATGGTGGCGGCGTGGGGTGTCAGAACGCTAAGGTACTTTGAGAAGGGTTGGTGCAAGGTGGCCCTGCCCTGCAACAATCGTGGTACCTGCCTCGCATCAAGCGGGCTGTGCTCTTGCATGCTGGGCTACAGTGGTGCAGACTGCTCCCTCTGCAGCGAGGGCTTCTTCACACGTCACANGGCCCTGCCCTGCAACAATCGTGGTACCTGCCTCGCATCAAGCGGGCTGTGCTCTTGCATGCTGGGCTACAGTGGTGCAGACTGCTCCCTCTGCAGCGAGGGCTTCTTCACACGTCACAGCGACAAGCGCAGCGACTACCCAGGTTTCGCCTGCCATGCCTGGCCAGGTCGGTTGCGCGACAACGGCACCTGTTCTGGCCGCGGCCTGTGCTTTGACGACAGCTTTGCCAAAGACGAGGTGCAGGCTTCCGATGTGCTGAAGATGACATCCGGGTCGCAGCTTGCTTTTGTGTCTGGCAACGGCACTTGCATATGCTCGCCTCATTTCAGTGGAGAGAGCTGTGAGCGCGGAGTTTGCCCAGCAGGGTTGGAATACACACGGGAAGCTGTACTGGCCCATTGTCGTCCGTGCAAGCCTGGACAACACAAGCCGGAGGCAGACAACCATGCACAGTGCCGCGATTGCCCAGTCAATCACTACGCCCCAGAGGCTGGTGCTGCTGGGTGCCTGGCTTGTGTTGGCAACATCTTCATCTATTCTGTGAACAAGGAACAGACGCAGTGCTCCATGGACGTTCCCACTAGCCTGCCCATCCTGCTTTGCATTGCTTGTTGGAGCTGCATCTTCTACCTTGTGCTGCTTGTATTCGGCCTTCCAGTTGTTGTTGTCGACATCAGCAAGCAGGCCGATCGCATTCGCATTGTTTCGAACGGTCGCCACCACCTCCTCATGGGGCGCGGGGCGACAGCACGCTTCTGGGGCACAGGGGAGCCATTCTTGGACACAGGTCAGTACGATTTCAAGGTCACGTGTTTGTCCAACAATGAGTTACTTCTTCAGCAAGAGGATGGTGCTGAAGTTCAAAATCTTCAGTCCTCCAGTGGCTGGCTTAAGCTGAAGCCGCAGCAGTCGTTCCTGTCTACCGGCATGTTCCGCATACCCTACATAGCTTGGTGCTTACTGCCGGGCATGGTTTACGCTGGTCTCTTACACTACCAAAATGTCAGTGACAAGGGGGTGATGACGAGCTACACGGGCCTTCATGTCGCCATTGGCTGCTTCATGGGTCTTTTGGCCCACCGCATCCGACATCATCAGTTGGCCCGCACCTGCCTCCGAAAGGACATCAAAAGCTTCAGGAGGGAGCTGTTGCACAAGAATCCGCAGCCAGTCCGCTGCCCACGTGGCCCGAGCCGTGCTTTACAGGCAGGACAGCTATGCCAGTTCTTTGACTACTTTGCAGGTTACATCGGGCCATCGCGGACAATGTATTACATTTGCCACAACATAATCCTGCCAATCACTCGCAGATACAAGCTCTCGTACGCAGAGCTTGCGGGCCCAACAGAGACCGCCTGGTTCGTCTCTCACTACTGGGGCACTTCCTTCAGCCACTTTGCAAGTACGATCTGCAAGCACGCGCAGGAGGCCTTAATGTCGCAGACAGGATGTGAGAGCGTCAGCAAGTGGCAGTACCTGTCGTATTGGATATGCAGTTTCAGCAACAACCAGTGGGATGTGGAGGAGGAAGTGGGCCAGAGCTGGGAGGAGTCTTCCTTCTACCTAGCAATGCGCAGTGTGGGTACCAAGGGCACCGTTATGGTTTTCGACGAGTTGGCACTGCCTCTGACACGATCGTGGTGTCTCTTTGAACTGCTCCAGACACAGCAGTTGAGCCATGAGCGTCCTGGCAATTTCGTTGGACTTATGCTTTGCTCTCCGCTTGGTGTCATGAACCATGGCAATGGGTCGCTGGACTTGGCCATGAACGTCAGCCACAAGCTTGCAAACCTGCGGCTTCAAGACGCGAGCGCCAGCAAGTCCGCAGACAAAGAAATGATCAACAACCTGGTGGTCACGTGCCACGGCGGCTTCTCCAAGATCAACGCCTTCCTGATCCGATCAGTGAGAGAGGTCCTCCAGGCTACCCAGCTTCGTTTCAAGGAGGCCTGCGGTCACTGCAGCTTACGCTGGATGCCGCTGAGAAGCGCGAGGCGATGGGGGTGGACCTTGCCCCCGTGGACTTTGCAGACCATGTAGCCCCGTGCGTTGAACGGCTCCAACCCTCACCGATGACCAGCCTTCGCTTTGGCAGCCAATGCGCTTCTGTCAGAGAGGATTCCAAGCCTGTCCTGGACGTGGAGGCAGCTCGATGTGATGACGATGTCAACCATCCATCCGGCGATACTATCCACAGTGACATTTTCCCTTGCGAGCCACCCCAGGTGCCCAGAAGCTCGCAGATGCATCTTTTCATGTAGTAGCACATGCTGTGACCTCCAAGTTCGGCTGCAGCGCTTTTAATACCTAGACCTAGATTCAGTGCAACCCTTAAGAACTATTTGTGTGAGCGTCGGGGCACAAGACCCTCTTGTTGTACAGGTAAGGCTTCAGTGCTTGCATGACTTGCCAAGACTTCCCCACGCCTTGGAGACCCTGGCATGGGAATTGAGTTCGGGTTGCGTAGGGCCGCCCTCAGAAGCAGGAGTTGGGCCGAGTCTGTGCAGAGCCTTGATGAGCCTTGTTCGAACTTAGACAGAGGAAGAAACGTGCCAATTGGTTCACGCGTCGGTAATCGAAGTTGAATTCTTGCCGAACCACATTGTTAAAGGTCGAGGGGAGATGTTTTCATGGGCGTGAGTGTGGACCTCCACTGGACCTCCAGAATGCAGACCAAGAGCCCCCACTTTCACATGAGAAGCCACCCCATAAGCCCAACGTAGCTGTGAGCTCTCGCGATGCAGCGCGGCTCAAGGTTGCACACCGACCCTGAGCCATCCTGAGCCCCAAAGGGTCCACTCTTGACTTTGATCACCAACAATATCCAAAAAGCGCGCCCCCGCACCCCCACAGCACACGCAACAGCGCCTCCCCGCACCCCCCCATCCTTCCCCCGCAGCTCCTGGGTCCTACTGTAGTTGGGTCCTTCAAGAGCAACGTTTTACCTTGAGGTGGCCTTCGGAGACTGGTACCTAGCAGAACTTCTTTCGGCACGTCCGGGAAGTCTTGCTTCGGGCACGCACAAATTTCAGGCACGGATTGAACACGGGCTCTATTTGGATTTGGGTAGAGTGTCCTTGAAGCCCGTATTTTGAGCATAGAAGGACCCAGAAGGGGTCAATAGTGTTTTCACGATATTCCTACGAAAGGGGTCCGGCGGAGAGTTGCGCAGCTGTATGAGAATGAGAGCAGAGCCTCGCAGCGCAAGCCCGGCATGGAAACCGGCAGACCAGCAGCTCAAATTTCATTTGCAAGTCAAGTTTCGCCAATTATCACTTGAATCCTTGAGCACTAGACTCACTAGACTCCCTTCGGTAAGTGTTCACAGTGAGAGGCTAAGCTTACAGCTGCAACACGTGCCATGCACGATTCTGGGGCGTGGTTGCTATGAACTGGGAACGGCGACATTGGTGGCCGTGGCTTTCCTGCCCTTGTGATTGCTTTCGTGTAGTTCATGAAATCGCCTTTCCTGTGTTTAACTGAACCAGTGCTGCACATGCATGGCGTCTGTCCCTCTGAATCCCTAGGCCGACCCAACTTGATTCAAAAGCATTCATGTGCGGACCCAGCAGCAAGCAGGACCTTATGGCGAGGGCCCCTTAAACCCAAAATCCGCTAGCTCATAACACTAAACCCACTAAAATGCCGCTTTTTTCGCAGGTTCGGACTGTGGAACCCGCTCCTACCCTCGGCATGGATAGTTGTCGGCGGCGCTTCCAAACTTGCCGTTGTTCGGAACTTTGCGACCGATGCCGAGGCGTATACCTTCTTAGGGCCTCTGGGTTTAGGATTTAGGGTTAGAGTACTTGTGAGCTCATGCGACGTGGTTAGTAGGTTCTACAGTGAGTAGGGCCAAAAAAGATCCATTTTCTGGGATATGAAGATTGCGCTATCGGAGGTCAGAAGTTGTTCTAAGTTGGAAAGTTTGTCCGCATGGAGTCCTCATGTCGTGGGGGCATCTTTTGATTTCTGGCGGTCACTTACATGAGCCTGCACGACAGCGCACGAACCAAATCAAGGCGGGCAATCTAACGTAGACCGGGGATCTTCAGCATGGGTGGATATGGGATCCGAGATGTCAAGGCTCCATCTCGTTTTTGCTCCTGTTAAATCCTGATTAGTTGTGTATCCGTGGGTTCCCCGATGTCTGCTGAAAGTGTGGCTTTTGCTGTCGGGTAGGTGCTGAACGTAAGGGGGCGTCCTAGACTTTTGTAGTTCCAGCCCACCCTACAGCCAGACAACTGCAGGCAGAATCCGTATCCGGGGTCTTCGGGCTCTGGAACGAAGCTCCTGAACCTGCACTTTCTGTCGGGTTTCTTCAGGGCATGGTGCTTCGGAGACTTTAGAACTTGGGCTTAGGTTCAGGGTTCCGGGGTTTAGATACATGCGGATAGGCAGGCCCTGATCCCGAAAGTTTCCATTCCTTGCCTTGAACCTGAACCCCAAACCCCATAACTCTAAACACCAAAACCCTTAAGGCCTCAGGCCCGGAGCCCTTAAGCCTCAAGACCCTGAACCCCCAAAGCCCTTAAGGCCCCAAGCCCCAAAGCTCTGACGGCCCTGAACCCCCAAAACCCTTAAGGTCCAAACCCCCAAGACCCTAAAACCCTCAACCCCTAAACCCTAAACCCTAAAACCCTCAACCCTAAAACCCTCAACCCTAAAACCCTCAACCCCTAAACCCTAAACCCTAAAACCCTCAACCCCTTGACCCGAAACCTTAAAGCCTGGAGCCCAATCTTTTGACCCTCGCCCGGGCTTTCTCGTTCCTCTGACACAGAGTTGGTCCGAAGGCTTCTGTTCCAGCTCAGGCCTTAGAAAGCCGTAGCGTTTGGGTTCAGGGTTATAGGGTTTGGAGTTTAGGGTTTTGGATTTTGGGATTAGGGTTTGGGTTTCAGGGTTTAGGGTTTGGAGTTTAGGGACTTGGATTTTTGGATTAGGGTTTAGGGCCCTTTGTTCCTCGGTGCAGCGTCTAGTTTAGGCTTAGCTGGCTTGTGTTAGCGCCCCGAGATTTCTCAGGCCTTGGGCGTCTGTCCCATAAGCCGTAAACCCTGGCTCTGAATTAAACCAAAAGCTACTTTTTTGTAGGGTTCCTATAGTAAGGTTTCGAAGAAGAAACTTCACAAAGTAACCTAAAGGCAGACTCAATTGCGCTGCCCACAACGCCCAGACACTGCCCTGCTCCTCCGCACCGATTGATGCAGAAGTGGACCTAATCTTGGTCTACAACAGAGTGCTGGAGGCGGGCAGCTACTGATTCAGTGCTTTTTGGATTCTTGCACACATCTAGAATCTAGAACCTGTAGGATTTAGGGGCCAGCGGTCTGCGGTGGTTCCTTGCGAACCGCAGGAATAGATCCTACATTCATTTACGAGCAATTGCGACTGCCGAACCGAACCTCCCCCGAGCCCGAACCGCCAAACCCGAAACGACTTGAATCGGCTTTAAGCCTCAACGACAGGAAAGTGCTCTCGCCGCGGCGGCGGTAGAGACACTACGCTCTAGATTCGAGTCGCTCGGTCATGTCCTGGCACAGTGTCACCTCCGAAAATGATATTTTATTGGGGTTGTATGAGGGTTTTGCAAATGCCTCATGTGCGTTGTAGGGTTGTATCAGGATATTTCCTCATGGGCCTTGGGGCCCTGTCGGGTTTGGGGGTTTAGGGCAAGTCCTAGGCGTCGCCGCGAACCAGAGGCTTCAGGGAGGGTTTTAGGGTTTGGATAATTGCAATCATGATACGACTTGCTTTCACCGTTATCATTTCGTGGATTAAGTTTCAGGGCTGTAGCGTTTCAGGTTGGCAGGAGGCATTTCCGGTAGTATGCAAATCCCCGAGCCGTTTGGGAATCGGAATACGGTCGCAGGGTTCAGGCTTTCAGGTTGCACGATTGAGAGGTCGGATTCAGAGTTTCTGGTCTCTTTCAAAGCAGTGTCCCCAAAGCCTCGAACTTTAAAGATCCAAACCCAACACGGAGGCCCCATCCTGGGGGCAGAAAATCTAGCTGTACAGTTGGAAAAGAGCCCATTGAAAAGCATAGATCCAAACCCGAAGCCGTAAACCCTAAACCCTAAACCTGCAAGCTTGTCCAAGGGGTCGGTTGGACCCATGGGCGACTTGCTTCAGCAGCTTCCAGGTGCCGGGGTTGGGGCGCTTTGGGGTTTCGGGTCTTCAGAGAGGACTTCCTGGTTTGGGGTGTAGGGGTTGTTAGGTTCAAGGGTTGAAGTGGGGGCTTTAGGCGTCAAGGGTTTTGAGCTTTGGGATTCAGCGGGATTGGATTTTAGGGGTTGGAGGAAAAGATGGCTCGAGGAAGAAAATTTGTGGGGTCATGAGGGCCTCCAAACCTAGAGAATCAGCTGTATAGACGAAGCCCTAATGCCACCGCAACCTCGCCAAAAAAGTAAGGTTCAGGAGATCAATCTCACGTCCAGCGAGGACATCTACGACACCTTGGCCAGAGCTTGAGGTTTGCTAGGCGGTGTTTATTTTAGGGCTCGTTTAGGTTTTCGGCTGGACGGTCTTGTAGACGTGGCCGTACAGCCTTTCGACTTCCAGGTGTTTTGGCTCAGGTTATTTTTTGCTTCGCATCTAGGGTCGATGTCTTCGGATCCGGTGGTCGCATGAGGGGTTCAGAGCGGTGTAGAGGCCCAGGATCTCGGGTTTTGGAGCTTTTAATTTTTTGCGTGCAACGTGGCTTCCCGACCTTGAACTCGGAGGCGGGGGCTATCTTTTCTTTTGTTTTGCATGACCAGAGCTGCGAGGTTGGGGATCTAGGGACATGGTTATGGTTTAGGTTTTGGGTTTGGGATTTAGCGTGTGGAGATATTAGCTTTAGGGTTTGGGGACATGGGTTAAGGGTTTGGGCTTGGGGCAGATGGCTTCTGGGGAGCTGAGAGGAACCAGGATGTCCTTCACGGAACTCTTGCTGGGTTTAATTTCTACCCGAATACACCAAGAAGGGGCAGTTGAAGAGCTTTGGCCGTCGAGCCTTGGGCCGTAAACCTGAAGCCCTCAACCCTAAGTGAGAAGGGTTTTATAAATCGAAAGAGCTTCCATCAATCCTAAACCCAATCATCAAATTTAGTGCCTTGAGAATTTCTCAGGATCGCCGTGGCTACGAGATTCGGCGGGATTGGGTGCACGGCCCGAACACTGTCTTTCGCACTCTCTTGCGGAATTTCATCGCTGCTGGGATATTAAGAAGCGTCACAGGTTTCTGAGTTTCGGGTGTAAGAGACCCTTTCGGAGGGTTGGGTTGCATCAAAGTTGGAGGCCTTGTACCCAGTCAACTGTCCGGTTTAGGGCCTGAGGTTTCCAAGGCCAGGGACCAGGATGGTAGAGAAGTAAGCGTCTTCCAGATCCTTCTCTTCAGTCAAGAGTGCCAGATCATCTCATAGAGTAGTGAGTAGTAGCAACACCACCGCCTCGTTTTTTTGAGGTAAGATTAGTGAGCGTTTAGGATCTGGTATGCAAGCCTTGGGCACGTGGAGGGTTTAGGGTTTAGGGGGACGGTGGTTCCATATCTCCCTTGAGGTCGAAGCATGTAAGTAAACGGCTGGCCGGTTTGTCCAGTGGATGAGTACCGGGTAGTCGGGTTCACTTGAAATCCGTTTACAGTCCCTAAGTAACCGTACTAGATTATGTACAAAACCCTATTTGATCAAGGTTGAGGTTCTAAGGAGAGAACTTGAAGAGGTGTAGCTACCATGGCTTTAGAGTTTCGGGGTTGGGATAGTTACATGATGAAATTTGTCGGACGGCACGTGCTTCTGTAACCATGGTTCTCCGTGTGATGGCGGAGGTAGTCCGAGTTCCCTTCAAAGCATGTAGCTGGAGTCCAAGATAGCAGGATGCAAGCCTCAGCGGGAAGCAAACTTCCGTATTTGGGGGCAGGCGGCTGTGGCTTAAGGGCGAGGTATGTAATATGGTGTNTCCCTTCAAAGCATGTAGCTGGAGTCCAAGATAGCAGGATGCAAGCCTCAGCGGGAAGCAAACTTCCGTATTTGGGGGCAGGCGGCTGTGGCTTAAGGGCGAGGTATGTAATATGGTGTATATATATATATATATGCATATAAAATATGTATACATATCTATATCCCTGTGTCGCTTGTTTCACTCGCACATCAGATCGTCAACAAGAGCGATTGCTCTAGATTTCACCCTCAACTCTTGATCCTAAGCCCCAAACGCTTACACCCTGAGCCTAAAGNTCCCTTCAAAGCATGTAGCTGGAGTCCAAGATAGCAGGATGCAAGCCTCAGCGGGAAGCAAACTTCCGTATTTGGGGGCAGGCGGCTGTGGCTTAAGGGCGAGGTATGTAATATGGTGTGTGTATATATATATATATGCATATAAAATATGTATACATATCTATATCCCTATATCCCTGTGTCGCTTGTTTCACTCGCACATCAGATCGTCAACAAGAGCGATTGCTCTAGATTTCACCCTCAACTCTTGATCCTAAGCCCCAAACGCTTACACCCTGAGCCTAAAGNCTATATCCCTGTGTCGCTTGTTTCACTCGCACATCAGATCGTCAACAAGAGCGATTGCTCTAGATTTCACCCTCAACTCTTGATCCTAAGCCCCAAACGCTTACACCCTGAGCCTAAAGACCTACAGACCAAGCCCGAAGCCTCAGAAAATCCTTTCAGAGTTTTCGGGCTTGAGGTTTTAGGATTTGGGTTTTCGGGTTTAGGGTTGGGAAATCTGGTTTGAGCTGGTAGGGTTAAGGATTTGGGATTTAGGGCTGTTTGGGGTTGCGAGGGACGAGGTGAGATCTGGAACGAGCACCAGTTGCCCGAATTCCGAGCTTGATAAGGACCGCGCATGGGGCAACTACAGCCACTTTTATTTCATGGAGTTTGATGCCGTGCTTGGGCTAATTCCTAGAGGCCACACCCCAAACCCCTTCGTACGGGATTTGCGAAGAACCCACATGCACAGACCATCACGAACCTATAAATTAGCTGTAGCCTAAAACAGGAAGTCCGTAAAGAAGCTTGAAGCCTTAGATCAGAGGCTGTGGAGTTTTTTGATGCAGGCTCGCCTTTGAAACAAGCCTGAGGTCGCGAACCGGTAGGCCGAAGTATCCTCCTAAACCGGATCGGCTGAGACCGTTTCTGAGAGGAGGGGTTGATTCAAAACTTGCAGTGCCCAACCGGTCCGGCTATACACTCCAAGTGCCACAGCGTGGTGGGTACTTGACAGGGAGCCCTAAGGTAAGGGCCTTCTGAGGCACCCGACCAGAAAGTTTGGGTTCAGACTCCACACCAGAAGTCTCAAACCTACATCCCAAAACGAGAGTGCTTCTTTGAACTTCTGAACTTCACACCCCACAATTCTCTTGTCTCAAGGGTTTAAGGGTTTGGGGTCGTAGGGTTTCGGGTTTTAGGGTTGATGGTTGCAGGTAAGACGGTAAGCCCTAAACTCCAAGAGAATCCCAGGTGCCAGTGCGAAGCAACTGGTTGGATCAGTTCATTTTGGAAGCGGTTTTGAATTTTGTGGGCGAGGGTTCGATACCTTGCGACACTACTGGGCTTGCGGGTGCGAGCATGGGAGGTTGGCGTCCAAGCAAAGGATTTTGGGTATGGCCCTCTGTTTAGATTTTTCGCGGAAATGCATCATCAGTCACACAAACGCCCCAATGTAACCGTAGTAGAATACGGCCAAACCGCTATTCAAATTTTTCCTGGGGCCTCCATATTTCGGGATTTGAGCGCTGGCGGGGGTTGAGCTGCTGGCTTCGGAGTGCATGGGGCTTCTGCTCTGGGGTCTGAACTTCGACTGCTGTAAGATACCACCGGTTTTTGCCTTTGGGGCTTTGGGCCTTGGGGCCTGTCTCCTGGAACCTGTAATTGGCCTTAAGTTTGTGGCTTCCGAGTTCATGTATAGCACAGGCATCTTCTTCCACTGTTCATTTTACTATATCTATGGCATCGCACAAAATGTCACCTATTACTATATCATACGTACGTACGTATGTATGTATGTATGCGTGTAGGTATGTAGTTAGGTAGGTCGGTAGGTAGATATGTCCGTGTGTGCATAGTACTAGACCGAAGTACTGTGTTGCTTTTGTGCTCTTTTTGAGGGTCGATGTCAGGCGCTGCGCTACCCGGATGCCGCGATACGCGGCAGCCACTACCGAGGACCTCAAGATTAAGGGCAAGAATTCTACAGGGGTTTGGGTTGCGTAGGGTTTGGAGTTTGTGGTTGAGGGAGCTTAGGGTTTCCGGTGATTAGAGTTGAAAGTTGAAGCCTTCGTGGTTCTGCCACATCTCGAGACAAGCCCTGTCCAGCTTGCACTCCTGAAACTTGTCTACTTGTCTAACACAGCTGTTTTTCGTAAATTGCATCCCTTGACATTCCAAAGATCTTGATGGCGATGGCAAATGTTTCATAGTTTGGAAGAAGCCTGCACGACTGATAAGTTTGGTCTTGGCTTGGACCCGCTTACCGGATTAGTTTAGGGTTTTGGTTTTTTCGCGGTTTAAGGTTGCTGCCCCCATGCCTCATTGCCGAGACCTGCCCGATTGAATGTCCCCAACCGCTATCAGAGCATTCCTGCCTTGAACGTCGCCCGTATCAGTCCTCAACCCTGAGCCCGAGACCGTCAACTTCAATTTCTGGACCTTGGAATCCCATATTCTACTATTCTACTACACCCGAAGCTCTGGGGGCCCAAACTGTAGTACAAAACTTTCGTAAACCACGAGTGAGAGCATGCTGAATCCAGGCGTTTCAGCCTTGAAGGTGTTGAAGCCGCGGTGCCCTCAAAAGCATCCATCATCATCGAAGCAACACTTCCAACCGCAACTACATAGAATGGAATTCTAGTGTGTTGAACCCTAAACCCCAAGAGAGACCAAACGCACGAACTTGCTCAACCCCAATCCCAAATGCCTGACTGCAGCAGTTTTTAGGCTTGTGCCCATCTGCAAGGAGATACCTGGGACACATTTCTAAGAAATATGCCCATGGATCTGTGGCCGGGTAGCAGTTCGCCGTAGTTTGGGGCTTGGGATGATAAGTTTCGGATGAGGGGGTGCAGGGTTAAGGGTTCAGGGTTTAGAGTTCAGGCCTTAGTACTTAAAGAGTTTTGCCCTTGCAACTCTAGCAGCGTTTAGCAAGGGCCGAACATGTTCAATAGAAGGGCATTCAGGTGCGGCAAGCCTCTATCCTAATGGATCCTCGTGCTTGTCGCGTGCCCCAGCCTCTCGCGACCCTTTGACAAGTACCCTCCAGGTTTTTTCATCTCCTGGGAGCCCTGACTACAGGTTTCCCGAACTCCAGAGCCCTATCTTATCTAGGCCTGCCAGGCCCGGTCCTGCTTGGGACAAGGGGGCTTCGGTGCACTACATATTTCAGAGCAAGGTGGTCAGAGCTTTGTCTTTTGAAGGTATGGGCTTTTAACGCTCAGACGAAGATGGAGCTACGCTCCGCCTTCCGAAGTTCCGAGATCCCGAACCCGAGTTGGTGGTGTTGGGTGAGGATCTAGGGAAAAGCCGAAACAGGGGCCTCAGCAATAAGAGCGACATTCCTGCAGGGCATGCTCATCATTTCTTTTATACAAGTGCAATGACATCTATATGTGTACAGAATTCTATGCATATATGATAATACATGTATATATATATATNCAGCAATAAGAGCGACATTCCTGCAGGGCATGCTCATCATTTCTTTTATACAAGTGCAATGACATCTATATGTGTACAGAATTCTATGCATATATGATAATACATGTATATATATATATATGTATGTATGTATGTTTGTATCTATGTATCTATGCATCTATGTATCTAGGTATCTATCTATCTATCTATCTACATATATATATACATGTATGTATATGCTTCTTACCGGATTGCTGACCGCCGACGGCAATGCCCTAACCCTGATCGCAACAGCCAGAGCCCAAAGTCNGTATCTATCTATCTATCTATCTACATATATATATACATGTATGTATATGCTTCTTACCGGATTGCTGACCGCCGACGGCAATGCCCTAACCCTGATCGCAACAGCCAGAGCCCAAAGTCCTGAAGAACCGCCGCAATGCACCTGGCAAAGCAATTCTGCTTACAGTGAAGTACGTACCAGAAAACAGCGGGCACCACAATGTACCCTAAATGGAAGGATCCTTGCTGTAAGGATCCGGGAGTTGAGGTGCACGTCATTTTCAGCAAGCCTTCCTTGTCCGAGGCTCTACCACATCAATGGCAACGCCATTTACAACGTACAGCACCCTTGGTTAGAGTACCTGCTTGCAAAGTTCCTCGGCGAAGTGCTCTGAGTCTCAAAGCCAGACTCGCCGTATGAGGGCCCCTCCGTGACTGAAGGAACCTATCCCTTCATCCCTGTATGGAATCATCATCCGCCATGCTCAAACCCCTGTTGCAATCATCCCTGTCCCTGAGGTTGTTCTTGTTACAGGTCTCCTAATGAAGAATAGGCAGGTCCATATGGGCTTATGATGTGAGGGAAGCTTTCACAACAAGCCCGGGTCCTTTTTGGTGCTGGTCCCATCCTGCATAAGATTTTGAAAGTCGCCCCCAAACAGTACGAGCGGCTCAGGGAATGCATGACACCCATGCGAGCAAGCATTCCTAACATGCTTGCAGACAGGGCAGTCCATTCCGTATTCCGCAGAAATGACCCCCCGCCAAAGCTGTCGCAAGATGAAGAGATACGCCAATGGGGTGCCATACCATCGTGGGACAATACATTCAGAGGGTGTCGCGTGGCCGACCGCTCGCTGCCGAAGCCTTGCTGATGTGGGCTTTGTTGGGCATCGGCTTTCGGCTACCTACCCCTAACCTGAAACCCTAAACCCTAAATCCCTAACCTCTTAGGTTGGATGAAGATGCGGCGCTCGAAACGGACTCTGGCTACTTGTCATGCTTCAGAGTAAGTGGTGCTACGTGAGGGCATAGTGTTGGGATTGCGGCTTGGCTTTATTATTTTTTTTGTTGGGTTGAGGTATGGGTCTTTGGGCTAAGGGTTGTTGAGGTTTGAAAACCTTGTGGGGTAAGGAGTAGGATTGAAAACTGTGCGTAATTGTGTTCTTGGCCGTCGCAGCTCTTCCGAGCCCAGGATTATCAGCATTTTTTGCCATGCAGCAAGGCTCCTTGAACAGGGAACCGAACATTCACAATCAAGAACACGCTTTTTTGCGATAATATGTAGAGCTTAGGGTACACGACTCTGAATAGAAGTTTAGGTTTCTGGGACGTTGGTTTTCAGGGTTCTAGAGGTCTTTCAGAAATTCAGGGTTTTNAGAACACGCTTTTTTGCGATAATATGTAGAGCTTAGGGTACACGACTCTGAATAGAAGTTTAGGTTTCTGGGACGTTGGTTTTCAGGGTTCTAGAGGTCTTTCAGAAATTCAGGGTTTTTCAACCTTACGGTGGTGGGCTGCTCGCGCTGACTCTCCAAATGCTCGTCCTAAAACCCAAACCCACACCCCTAAACCCTAAACCCTTAATCCCTAAACCCCTCACCAGGTCACCCCAAGCTCCAAACCTCAAGCCTAACACACTCAAGGCCGAAACCCTACACCTTCGCCCCAAACCCCGGGCCCCATCCCTCAACCTGCTCATGACCTGGCTTGTCCGTTCCATCTCCGTAGGGCTTATAGACCCGGTCCCAAGCTAAAGGAAGAAGCGCTGCTTGGATGCTCTTAGGCTTGCTTGGGGAACCCTACAACTTCAATGCCAAAAGCCTAGACCTTAAATGCCAGAGACCGAAGCTCTCCGTCATGATGCCCCACGGTCCTAGACGCAAAAGCCGAGTTCCCATGCTCCCCGAAACCTCCACACCGAAAGCAAGGTGTCGCCTTCGATGTGCTTATGGCCAACCTTAGTTTTGAAGAATTCGGCGGAGTGGAGGAGTGCAGTGGGAGGGGCTGCGGTAGTGGGNGCTCCCCGAAACCTCCACACCGAAAGCAAGGTGTCGCCTTCGATGTGCTTATGGCCAACCTTAGTTTTGAAGAATTCGGCGGAGTGGAGGAGTGCAGTGGGAGGGGCTGCGGTAGTGGGAAGGTTGTTTCGAAAGCCTCCTGAATCCCAAACCCGAAGTTAGTTGCCCTGTGAGCCCTAATCCAACCCTAAACCCTAAAGGCCCTCAACCCTGGTGAAATCGAGCGTTTCGCATTGCAGCTGCATGCGGCGAGGATGATGCAGTTGTTCAGGATTAACACCTCGCGGCTTGGAGTTGAGTTCTCGGGCTTTACGGTATGATGGAGGTCGGGATAAGCAGTAAGAGTATCCCCTATAGTGCCTATATACTTTCAGCTTTTTACCTGCAAACCCAGCCATAAACAAAATTGGCCCTGAGCCCAAAGAGCCGCATGGCGCAGATGGCGCAGGACTCGCCTTACAGAGGCGATTCACTTCTGATCGGAAACTATGCGANTTTTTACCTGCAAACCCAGCCATAAACAAAATTGGCCCTGAGCCCAAAGAGCCGCATGGCGCAGATGGCGCAGGACTCGCCTTACAGAGGCGATTCACTTCTGATCGGAAACTATGCGAATACGCTGCTCCGGCGGCTATGGCTGGGAGTTTCCGAAGAGTAGGGGTACCTTATTTTGGGGTCCTTATATAGTAAGGATCCTACTATTTAGGGTAGTATATTGGGGTCCCATATTTTCGGAAACTCGATTTTGGCTTTAAGGCTTTCCACCATTCAGGATTCATGCTAGGGTTTGTGGGCACGGGACTTGGAAGCTGAATCCCTTAGCCCATAGTCCCCAAGCCCTTAAGACCTCTTTATTCCTTCGGCTTCCGGGATGTTCTGAGGTGTTTGGGTTTAGGGGTTAGGCTTTAGGACTTGTCTGTCGCATATCCGAGCTGTTGTCCATTGTACAAATGATCGATACACCCTAAACCCTAAAACTGAATGGGGGTGGGCTTCGGAGCAAGGTAGATCTCGAACCCTCACCCTTAAAGCCAGGACACTAACCTTCATTCTGAACGTTAAACCCCAAGACTAAGTTTACACACATTCATCCCCACATCCCATGCAGGGTTGAGGTCACCACTAAAGCTTACGCCCTGCTCTGAGGCCCAAACCTTGATTAAACCCCTCCACACCAAAGCCTACAGCTCTAGTGGCCAAGCTGCACGCCGTGACCCACTAGGATGTTGAATGAAACCCCAGGGTTTAGGCCTTAGCATCCAGACTGGTGTTCACAGTGTATGTTCAACCCTAAACCTAAATCCTAAACCGTAAGCTGTAAATCGCATACCCTGATATTCATCTTGTATGCTCACTCCTAAGCCCAAATTTCTAAACCCCAAACCCTGGCCCCTGACGCCCTAAACCCTAAACCCGAAAACATCAGCAGCACTTCGTGGGCCTTCATCGTGGACCCCGGAGGGTGGGTTTCGGGTTTAGGGTTGGAGGAATTCAATAGAAGCGGCCCAGTACAAGCCTGTCTCGAAGAAGCATATACAAAGCTTTGCAGTAACACATCAAAACCAGACGAGATCCACATAAAGACAGCTAAGAACCCTTGATGCTGCATAGACCCCCAAACGAACCCAGACAGCTATGCCAGAACAGTAAGGACTTCGGGTTATGTTGGGTCTAGATTCGATGTGCCCTGAGGCTTATCAACTCAAGCTGCTTGCCGTGCAAAGTGTGGGAGGTTTGGCGGCTAACTTTGAGGGTATGGGATTGAGTCCTGTAAGCGTGCAGGTTGTAGACTCTAGGAAGTTTAAATCCACCAAGGGGCCTGCGCATGTTCTTTGAAGCTTCTAANTGGGAGGTTTGGCGGCTAACTTTGAGGGTATGGGATTGAGTCCTGTAAGCGTGCAGGTTGTAGACTCTAGGAAGTTTAAATCCACCAAGGGGCCTGCGCATGTTCTTTGAAGCTTCTAATGGCTTGTGCAGCTGAAGATTACGCTGACTGGCGAGGCAATCTGTAAACCCAGGCTTCCTCGTGAAACTCGCACGCATTTAAAATAAAACATCGAGACATGAACACCCGACGTTTTCTTTCATGATGTTGCTTGTTGTATGTTCGAGAATGGCGATGGCCATGATGTTGACGATGGCCACAGCGGCCATGCATTATGAAGCGACGCCGCTGCTTGTTCCACTGAACACTTGTCGACCTTGGGCCGTCCTTGAGGCTTTGAAGGTGTGGAATTCATTCGCCATGGCTCCTCGGAGAACATTTTCGAAGAGATCCACGACCAAGAAGTCACGCTGGGAGTGGCTCAGCTTGATCCTTTGTCTGTTGTGAAGCAATGGATTGAGAGGTTTTTCCATCCCACCAACAATCCTCACTCAGGTTTTACAGTGCTTCGCAAACACACCGAAATCCAAATCACCCAAAATCCCTTCAACCTTAAACCCATGCCCAAAACCCCAAACCCAGCGTGCATAAAAAAAAACCCAAACCACTGAGCCCCAAACCCAAAACCCGTGTGCTCGAAATCCTGAACCCAACCCCCCCTGCCCAAAACGCAGCCTTCAAAATCCTGAACCCAAACCCCCAAGCCGCAGGACCTAAGCCCCGAAAGACAAATCTGGTGGACCGTTTTACTTTCAGTGTTCCGAAACCGCCAAAGCCTACATGCNAAAACGCAGCCTTCAAAATCCTGAACCCAAACCCCCAAGCCGCAGGACCTAAGCCCCGAAAGACAAATCTGGTGGACCGTTTTACTTTCAGTGTTCCGAAACCGCCAAAGCCTACATGCTGATTTCGCCTAAACCCTAAACCCTAAACCCTCATTTTTCCTTAAGCCCTAACTCAACCCTCTGAGTTTTTTGCACCCAGCTTCGCAAGGGGAATCCTCAACCCATGAACCTCCGAAACTGCTTTCAACAATCGAAGGCAGCTCCGAAATCCTTAAAACCACACTCCGCACCCACCGAAGTCTTCGAGCTTCACTAAGGACTCCTCTCCCACGAAGCCCCCAAACCCTAAACTGCCGAGAGCGCCGCTGATTTGCATGGGCGCTCGAGGCTCCGACCGAGGCCCCCGGCCGAGCGTCCCGTCAGAACGGTGAGGGACGGTAAAGCCTCCCGGTATGCGAGGACTGCAGTGACACCGCCCCGCGCATGACCTCTCTGCCGTTGGGGTCTGGGGGCGCCCTGCCCTGCCCTGCCCTGCTCTGCTGCCCTGCGCTGCCCTGCCCTGCCCTGCCTAAACCCTAAACCCTAAACCCTAAACCCCGAACCCTAAACCCTAAACCCCGAACCCTAAACCCTAAACCCTAAACCCTAAACCCATAACCCTATGAGCGCCATGCCTGGGGAAGCCCGAACCCTGAATCCCCAAAGCCAGAGAGCCGAGCTGCACCCGGCGCAGGTCCTCTCCCAACNAAAACGCAGCCTTCAAAATCCTGAACCCAAACCCCCAAGCCGCAGGACCTAAGCCCCGAAAGACAAATCTGGTGGACCGTTTTACTTTCAGTGTTCCGAAACCGCCAAAGCCTACATGCGCTGATTTGCATGGGCGCTCGAGGCTCCGACCGAGGCCCCCGGCCGAGCGTGCCGTCAGAACGGTGAGGGACGGTAAAGCCTCCCGGTATGCGAGGACTGCAGTGACGCCGCCCCGCGCATGACCTCTCTGCCGTTGGGGTCTGGGGGCGCCCTGCCCTGCCCTGCCCTGCTCTGCTGCCCTGCGCTGCCCCGCCCTGCCCTGCCTAAACCCTAAACCCTAAACCCCGAACCCTAAACCCTAAACCCCGAACCCTAAACCCTAAACCCTAAACCCATAACCCTATGAGCGCCATGCCTGGGGAAGCCCGAACCCTGAATCCCCAAAGCCAGAGAGCCGAGCTGCACCCGGCGCAGGTCCTCTCCCAACNAACCCTAAACCCTAAACCCTAAACCCATAACCCTATGAGCGCCATGCCTGGGGAAGCCCGAACCCTGAATCCCCAAAGCCAGAGAGCCGAGCTGCACCCGGCGCAGGTCCTCTCCCAACATCACGACTTCAGCTTCTTTGAGGAGTCTTTGAGGTCCGGAGCTTGGGAGTTCGGGGCTTCTAGAAGGTTAGGGTTTAGGGTTTAGGGTTTCCAAAAAGCACATAAGAATATAAGCCTTTTTTGGGGAGGTCCCTACCTTATTGGGCTTCATTTGTAAGGGGGTTTATGTGGGATATCCCTATCCTAATTTTTGCTTATGTGCTTTTTGGGGGCCCGTGCCAATTTAAGGGCTATTGGGGTCTTTGGAGAAGCTAAACCTTTGATGCCACATCGGCGGGTTGCAATAAAAGTTTCTAGAGGGTTTCTGAGGGGTGTGGGGGGTTTTAGTCTGGGAATGTTTTTGCTTTTGTTTCTTTCTTTCGGTGGGTTTCTGGGAATTTTTAGGGCTTTGGGGCTTNTTGGGGTAGTGGTATTGGGTTTGGGGGGCGGTTCAGGTACGAGGTGTTTCTTTTTGTTGGGCTGCAAAGTACAGCTGTACAGGAAAGGGTATTGGGTTGGTTTAGGGGCTCTGCTTTTAGTGGAGGACCGCGTGGGAGGCAGGACGCTCAAAGCTGAACCATCATAACCCGAAGAGTTGCAGACCCAAAGCCCTCGCCTCGGGCCTCAAGCTTGGGGTTGGGGGGGTTACAGGCTCAATGTGAAAGAGGGTTGAATGGCAAACCATAGTAGCCCATTGTAGTCACTCTTCTAGATCATCCAACCCAGTATCCTGTATTCTATGTGCTGCTATGAGCCCACTATCTTCAAGGTCTGGGGTTTAGGGAATTGGTGAGCAGCTTTGGGTTCAGTGTTTAGGATTTATGGTCTGCCCTGGGAGGTACGCGCACCCCTTCCGGAAGGTGATCATCATGGGCAAGTGGAGCCCAAGCTATGTTACATATTATGCACTGTATGTATTTAGTATATCCTAGATATTTTGTGCTATATAGCCCTGAAGGTTGGGAGTCCTCAAATCTTTGGAACTTTCCTGCAAACGCGCCAACACCTCTGGTCGCGTAATCCTCCACCCCCGGACTCAACGCCCCAGTTCGCAACCGGATCTCAAATCGTACGCTCCACGAAACGAGACGCAACACCCAAGCTGCAACGCAATTGAGCTCGTCCGTCGAAGATGCCCCGTATGAAGAGGTTCAGGGCCAAGATTAGGTTCTGGAGCATTTGGAGCAGTGTCGTGCATGTTGTACGGGAGTGTCAGAAAATGCGAAGCCCTTCTATCAGCACCCTCGATTTTCTGAAACCCTGATATGAAGCACAACATCACTGAGGTTGTGAGCACAAGGCTTGTTTCGTGAGGGCTTCAGGGACTTCGGGTGCGTGAAAGTCATGCATCAGCTGAGGATCACCAACCAAACGAACTACACCATCGACACGATGCGAGGCCTGCCCAAGCTTTCAGCCTTTGTACCGAAGCCGCAGCCCCTTGACCCCGATCTTTTTACTTCAAGCCGTAATCACGAATCTCCCGCCCCGGCTTCCTAGTCCCTAAGGTTTAATTCCTGGATCTACTTGCCCGAAATGCTGAACTCCTGTTCCCTATCGCGCCTCCATCTGCATGAGTCTTTCAGGTCTTTCAAGCATGTCCGAAACTTCATGGTAAAGGTAGAGCCGGCCGGGAGCCCCGAACCCTGAAACCCTAAACCGCCTAAGCCCTAAGCTCCAAAATCCCAGATCCTAACACTTCCTAAACTCTACGTAAGCTCTAAGGTCTACGCCCTGTGAAGCCAAGCGTTGCAGGCGAAACGCAGATCGAGACCCGAAGGGGTACGGGGACTCCTGCGATGCTGCTTTGCAGACTTGCCTCGCTGGTCAGAACAAGGACGGGGTTTAGGGTTTAGGGGCATCGTGTTTGGGGTGGGCTGCATGTGCCTTGGGTTGTTCTCGATTCTCAATTCCCTCTAGCGAGACGTTTCGAAGGGATCTCGTGGTGTACATGGTTTATGGGCTCGAGGTGTTTTTCTTTCAGAGTGACCGTGCGGCTTCCTCTGCTGCGACTAGGGACTAGGGATCGTACTCGTTTGATGCTCGAGCAAACCCTTAAATCCTGAAGTCCCAAAGTGGGGTACCCACATTGCGAACGAGCTCTTTCTGGTGTACACGATGTAATAAATAAGGGGCCAAGTATGAAAGAGGTAAGTTTCCTGCGGACGCAATCAAATTCCCCATTCGCCAAAATCTCCAGAAGCCGGAACCCATCGTGTGGCACATAGACCCCAAGCCCGAACCCTCGAAACGAAACCCAATACCCGAAAGTATCGGAGGTACGTGGTCTTCACAGATACCCACAACATCATCGCCAGCCCGATGTCCATTCTGGTGGACGCCAGAGGTGCTTCGGCATTTTGGGGTTAAGGACTACATGTTTGGTGCTTTGTGGTTTAGCGTTTTGGGGCCTAGGATTACTTACATTTAGGGGTCTCGAGGCTTTCAGGCTTTGTAGGGTTTGGAATGTCGGGTTTGTGCTATCGGATTGTGGGTTGCGGGTTAAAAGGGACCCAGATCAGGCTCGTATGTGACAAAGGTCGGATCCCTTGCAAGAACGACGCCCAGAAACGGACCCCGATGCTAAAAGGGCTTCCAGTCAGGCTTGGGGTGAGTGTGTGCAGGGGGCCGAAGGAGTCTCCATGTTGGGTGCCAAGTTGAAGAGCATCCCACTTCATAAACCCTTCCAGCCATCAAGCACAACCAACTTCTCGAAATGTCAATGTGAAAGGCTCTACCGTCTACAACTCGAAACTGCAAAACCTGAACTGCACCCCAAACACTTCCAAGCCTAAACCCCAATGCAAAGACCGCAAACCGAAAGCCCTTCTAGCCGTGAAGAGCAGCCGTAACTCCGCGCCTCCAAAGTCCTCAAGTCCCTACAGTCAGAGTCTTGAGCCTTAGAAACCCACCGTAAAGCCCTCCCGACTCCCCAGGCTTCCCGGTGCTCCCCTACGTGCCAGCCAGCTCTTGGTCCTGCCAGCAGTACAAGTCCTGCACCTCCGAGCCTCCGGCGAGATGCTGTTTCTGTTGAAGGTTTAGGGTTTCGGGTATCGGGCTTGGCATTTTGGGGTTTAGGGTTTAGGGTTTTCTCCTCCCGGCCCAAGACCACCATAACCACAATCGTTGACAGTCCTGAATCTCAGAATCAAGCCCTGAAGTCCGAAAGCCCAGAGTTGCCCAAGAAGAAACGAGACAGCGTGGAGGCCGAAGTACTGAGGTGCCCGGGCTTGCAGATTCCAGGATCCGGACCTTTTCATCTTGCGGGTCTTCGTGATGATTATTACTTGGTCTGAGAGTCTAAAACCATGTGGGGCTTACCCCTCTTGGGTTATGCAAGAAGAAGCCTGTTGCTGCAAAGCCGGCAGGCACCCCGAAACTTCCTGGGCCGGAAACTCCAAGTAGGCTCTGTAGGTTTGTGTGAAGTGCTTGCAGATCCCGGGGTCAAGGCTTTGCCCTATTGGTTTGGAACATGCAAGGCAGAAGTGCGGACTGGTGTCCGGGTTGAGGGTCTGAGGGTTCTTCTAGGGCGCAGGTGCAAGCCTCAAGCCCATATGCTGTTTTTTTTTAGAGTTGAGGGCTTCCTAAGCCCTAAGTTTTCGACAACGAATTCTTTCGATGCGCTCAGTCGAGGAGTTGGAGGAAGCAGAGCTTTTCTTCGGTGTTCAGCTTCAATATCACCACGACACGCATGCGCCCCAATTGCAAGTCTGATGTGAGGGAGGGTGCAAAGTAAGGTGCGCATAGGATCGCAGAGACCCACACAGTAGGGGCGAGGGTAGAACCCTAATTCCCAAAGAGGTTCGTGATTTCGAGGCTTTGGGGTTTGTCGTCCTGGTGCGAGGTTCAAGCGGTGAAGGGAAGATGAGAAGCTGTGTATGGCCAACGGAGCAGCGATATGGTGACTGTAGAGGCCTTAATAATTACCTATGCTATTTTGGGAGTTCCTTACTAAGGCCCCGGGATTAAAGTTCGTCCGGACACAGTCTAAGCCTCGGCAGCACTCTACACCCCAGTCGCGTGTGCTGAGGCAATACAAGGAAGATTGCAGTGCACTGTGTCAGTTGAAGCCTCGTAGACTCCGACTAGAGCTAACCGTGTGATCCACTGACTCCCAGCTCTGAATTCATAGCACTCATAACTCGAAGCCCAAACCCTCAACCCAACAGTGCCGCAGAATTGTTTGCAAACTCATCGCTGCTATTTCAGGAGGCTTTGAACAGTTCGGAGCTCTACCCTGGAACACTGGAGAGATGCCGGGGGAAATTTCAGATCCTAAATCGGAAGGATTAGATTCCAAAGCCACGAGCAGGCCCAGAAACCTCAAGAGTCCTGCAACTGACTCGCAGACCTGGACTCTAAATTCTGAGCCCTACGCTCTGAACTGGCGGATTCTCCATGCACCCTTCAAAAGCAACTTGAAGTCTGAATTTCGAAAGGAAACGGTCTACTACACGGACCTCTACCAGCAGCACTGTGCGGCCCGGAGCACAGTATTGCGCCTCCTGGCAGCATGAAGGGAGCCTGGCAATTTTGGTGCACCTGAACCCCGAACATTCGTGGACCGTCCAAAAGCCCCGATCCCTAAACCCTATGTAAACCTAAATCTCTAAGCCCGAGATCCTTAAATCGTAGACCTTACGCCCTAGCTACGGTCTTACAGTTCAAATCCCTAAGGCCACACCCTAAACCTAAATCTCCATGCCTCAATCTAAATACCTAAAGCCGAAATCCCTGAAAAGACCTAAGGCTTAAGGCCTGAAGCCCCGAAATAAACCTTGAACCCTGTTGTCGAGGTGAGCTTCCCAAGTACAGCCAATGTGGCTATGTGCACGGACCCACGGCGGACGGCTACATCGCCCGGGGCCTCAGAGGGTGTCCAACATCACGAGATGTACTGGAACGTGCCGGAGCAATTCCGCAGATTCTGCCTTGACAGTTTTTTTTGTGTACTGGAGACGAATGTCGATTGCACCCTCCGCTCTGTGGAAGTTTAGCAGCTTCTAGGGTGTTGGCAGTAGGCCCGAGTCCCGAAAAATAACCCTGCACGGCATGCCCTAAACCCCAATCCCTGAACTGTACAACTCTAAGCCCATTTCCGAAGCCCCAGACTAAACTCCAAACCCGAAGCTCCCTAAACCCTAGAAAACCCTAGAATCCAAACCCTAAGCTAAACCTCAAGATACCCCAAGTTCACTACGGAGGTGTGGGCTTTGGGCCAAGAAATACGATTGATGAGTCTTCAGGCTAAAGCAGTAGTAATTGGGACTTAGGGCCGGTAGGGTTTCTTCAGAATCTTGTTGGGAGCAGCTCTAAACCCTACTCTTCCATCGTCCCTGCATACTACCCCTAAACCCTGGCCCTCAACTCTACTCCAAACCTNTGGGACTTAGGGCCGGTAGGGTTTCTTCAGAATCTTGTTGGGAGCAGCTCTAAACCCTACTCTTCCATCGTCCCTGCATACTACCCCTAAACCCTGGCCCTCAACTCTACTCCAAACCTTACGCCCATGCTCCGACATCCTGCGGAGAATGTGCCACTGCATTCAATAACACAACCCCAAACCCTCAACCCCAATTCCCCTTAACCCTCAACCCTGAAAACTGAACTAAAAACCCTTGTACCTGCAGGCCTGGCTCCTCTCGCAGGACACCTTGGCCTTCGACTATGCCCCCTGGCTGCGCTCGGCCGACACGCCGGCTTCAGGGGTTTAGGGTTCTACAGGGCTTAGGGCTCAGAGGTTTCGGGGTTAGGGCTCTACAGATGTNTGGGACTTAGGGCCGGTAGGGTTTCTTCAGAATCTTGTTGGGAGCAGCTCTAAACCCTACTCTTCCATCGTCCCTGCATACTACCCCTAAACCCTGGCCCTCAACTCTACTCCAAACCTCACGCCCATCCTGCTCCGACATCCTGCGGAGAATGTGCCACTGCATTCAATAACACAGCCCCAAAGCCTCAACCCCAATTCCCCTTAACCCTCAACCCTCAGTTTTCTGAACTCTAAACCCTTGTACCTGCAGGCCTGGCTCCTCTCGCAGCAAGACACCTTGGCCTTCGACTATGCCCCCTGGCTGCGCTCGGCCGACACGCCGGCTTCAGGGGTTTAGGGTTCTACAGGGCTTAGGGCTCAGAGGTTTCGGGGTTAGGGCTCTACAGATGTNGACACCTTGGCCTTCGACTATGCCCCCTGGCTGCGCTCGGCCGACACGCCGGCTTCAGGGGTTTAGGGTTCTACAGGGCTTAGGGCTCAGAGGTTTCGGGGTTAGGGCTCTACAGATGTATGTAGGGGTTTTGGGGTTTGGCTTTGGGAGTATATCTTCCAGGGTTTAAGGGTGCGTGTTTTTTTTTTGCAAGGTTTAGGGCAAGGTCAGGGTTCAGGGTTTCGGTTTAAGGGCTCATATCTCGCTGTTGGCGGTGCGAGCAGGGTTTTTGACTTTGGCATGTCGGGTATGAGACAGGTCGCACAAGCGCAAAGCTCAAGCTTTTCTAGAGCTCCAAACCCTAAGCCCTGAACTCAGCCCCAAGCAATATGCCCCGTAACGCTCACGACCATCGAGCCCACCCGGCCTAGTCTGCAAGGAGACCACCCCGATTTCGCAGGTCCCCAGACATCCCACTGGCGACTTCAGATTTCGGTTTCAGGCTAAGCTTGCGGCCGGATGGTCCCATTCTCTTCTTCCTGGTGGAGTTCCTCAACTTTTCAAATCCCGAAAAGCCGTAGAGGGCTCAGGGTTGAAGATTGAGCTGGGCACCTGAAGCTCTGAACCCTGCCCTAAACCCCGAGCCTTCTCGCCAGGTGCCCAGGAACAAGCAGCAAGTGGGCTTCAGGCAGGAAACGGTCTCAGCTGATTGGCCTCAGGTTCGCGGTTTAGGGTTTAGGCTTTCGGGTCGAGGGCATAAGTAGTCGGAATGATTGCCACTAGCATTGCCTCATAGCTCCCTTATCATCAGATTCAAAAATGCCCCATAGCCCTGTTCTGACCTTTATAGGCCCGACAATGCACTCTGCTAGTAACCCTGATTGAACCCTGGAAAGGAACCCTCCTCAAGGGAACCTTCTTTAAAGAGTTTTCTTTTACATTGAGCATTCGTGAACATCTCCGAGAGGTCTGAACTACGGCTTCTTTGGGATGGCAACGTCTTTTGGTTCTAAAGCTAGGCTTGTCACATATAAGTTGCAGTTTGCTCTAAGCCGTCTATAGGTCCAGAGTATCGTATGATCTTGTGTAGCTTGTGTTTTTTAAAATACGTGTCTCTTTGTGTGTCTTCATGGTTTGGGATGTGTTATCTGTTAACGGTCTCTTGGGAGCAAAGAAAGATAAATAGTAGCTTTGCAGCATCGCTTTACGACTTCACAACGACACTGATGTCAACACGCCCTTTCAGGGTCTTCGAATTGNTGTGTTATCTGTTAACGGTCTCTTGGGAGCAAAGAAAGATAAATAGTAGCTTTGCAGCATCGCTTTACGACTTCACAACGACACTGATGTCAACACGCCCTTTCAGGGTCTTCGAATTGGAAAACGGATATTATGTTAGGGTGTCAGGGTTTAGGTTTTGTGGCCTCGGGGCTGTTTGGTGATCTTGGCCGATGAGGTATCAGAGCAGCTTTGCTTGCAGGTCTTGGGGTACAGCCGNGGAAAACGGATATTATGTTAGGGTGTCAGGGTTTAGGTTTTGTGGCCTCGGGGCTGTTTGGTGATCTTGGCCGATGAGGTATCAGAGCAGCTTTGCTTGCAGGTCTTGGGGTACAGCCGTCACCCCTCACCCGGTTGACACGCGGACATGCTCTGTGTCGCTGGATTGCATGTCGTTTCGTGTGCGGTTTAGGGGTAGAGAGATCCGGGGTGATTGTCATGGGTTGCAGGGCGCAGAGATCCACGAAGCACTTCAGCCAGAAGTCCTATACACTCTGGGCGTTGTTCGGCTTCAGGGTTGAATTGACGGGCTTATCGGAACCCCTGCTGATGCCCGACCCCGACGACGAGCACGATGATGATAGGACAATGACGATGGTGTTGAAAGTTTATGATGGTGATGGTGGTGATGATGCGGTTATTCATGATGATGACGATGATGAGCAAGATGGCGACGTTCATGACCTGATCAAGACGATTAGTCTGATCATTTTCACGAGATGTTCGAACATATATTGAGGATGGTCCCCCAAATTCCGTACATGGTTGTACTATACTATACTATACTAGACTATACTATCTCATTTCATGTCCCTGTATTTGGCTTTGGGCAAGGGGCATTAGAAAGGCCATAGGTTTCCTTCCTTCATGGCCCTTACCGCAAGTATGTGTGGATACATGAGCGGTTTGAATCTGCGTGTTTGTTTTTTCGGGTTCAGGTTCAGATTTCGGCTGGAGATTTGAGCTTCGCGTTTGACAGTACCTGAGGTTTGCGGAGTAATGTAGAGGTTTGACAAACTAGCAGAAGCATTTCCTGACTGTCCCCATAAAGTGGTCTAAGAAGCAGCCGGGTAGTCCCCGAAGGATTGCGAGAGCCGGCCGGCTCAGGTACAAGGAGTCCGACTTCCTGCTGGCGCAGGGCACCATCGATGCAGCCATCGAAGATCTGTGTCTGTAGGTGAACCCAAAGCCTTCCACATTAAAACCCAGATCATGCATTGAGACTTGGAGATTCAGACCCGAACTCCGCAACCCTAAACATTTACTAGAATTCTACACTCTACACCTTAAATACACACCCTAAGACACCCTCCACCGTAGCAAAACACCGAGGCAACATCTCTTCTTGCGCTGCCATCCTTGAGGATCCCGGAGCCTGCCTTGCGGCATCCCGGGCAGCGAGCAGCCCCAAAGCCCTCCCTGAAGCAAAAAAGCGCCAACTCTTAGCCCTCATAATATGACTCATAAACCCCTCATTTTTTTGGGGTGCCGCAAAACTCGCAAACATGGGGGTGCTTTATGGGTTCACGTTGGTTTTAGAGGGGCTGGATATGGTTTGTCATTTTTACGTTCTTTCGTGGGGTGTATACAGGTTTGCACGGATCGAACTGATTAAGCCCCAAACCCTGAGCCCTTAAACTTTGCCTCAAGCCCTGAACACCGACGCCTAAATCCTGAACGACAAATCCAGTCCCCCAGTCTGCGGCTCCTTATCATTATGATTCCTGAAAAACTCCTCACCCTTTGAAACCCCTTCCAAAACTGGTTAATTCGGAAGGCAAACTGCACCTGGCGTCCCATTTTCGGGAGCGGCAAGTGTATCGATACACCCGAGGCACTTCTGCTTGTGTTGCAACGGGTTTTGGGGATTGGAGTTCGGTTTGTTCGACTTGTCGGCAGTTGGGAGCTGGCGTTGTGGAGGTATAAAGGCCCGTTTTGCCAAGGGTGCCATGAATCACAACTTCATTGGCAAGGGAACCCTTTCGTTAAGAGGCTGCCCACACGGGAAAGGCTGATTTGAGACCCTAAATCGTAAAGCCAACACCCCTGCGGCGCTGAACGGTGCCAGATTTGTCTGTGTGTCAGTGTCTACTGGGCCAGAAGGATCTGCAATGTGCGGTTTCAGAATTGCAGTTTTTCGTGCTTAGGCGTTCCGGATGAGGAGCTCGGGGAGCAAAACAGAAACCCGAGTAGTTACGAAACTACCCTTCAGGGTTTCCAATATTCGTGCACTATACCACCCCAAGCCCTAATCCAGCTCTCGAGGCCCTAAATTTAGTGCCTCAATGTTTCGGATGCAGCGAAGAATCTTTGCGCTCGACTACTGGTTGTTGGATTCTTCGAGTTCACTGAAGCTCACGGTTGGAAACCCTCAACCCACAAAACCTAAGTCCTAAGCCCTGCATCCGAATTCAGGGATCGGAACCGTGAGCAAAAACGTCCCCTTTGTAGTCCGTAGAAATCAGTTAGCTTATGATACACCGCACTCGCCGTTTTGCAGGTCACCTTCACACTCCGCATCCCTGAGCTGTACACGACGACAACGACGACGGCCCCTGCGGATTGCATTGGGGGCCATGAGAGAAGCAGTGCTGTGTTAGTACCAGCTTGTCACTTGAAATTGTTAGGGTCATCATGAACACCTTCGAAAACAGTCAATGCAACGATTATTGTGGCTGTTGATTGCAATTGTTATTACTGCAACTACGTACTTGTGATTTTTGTTGATGAATCAACGTGGTTATGATGAGGTTGGTGATCGTGAACATGAGATGGTGAAGGTGATGATGATGTTGATGATCAAGTCAAGGTGATGATGGCGATGGTTGACGACGATGATAATGATGACGACGACACTGGTGATCATGATGGTAACTCTGCCTAGTCAATCGTATCTGCTTCAAGTCCTTAGCGCAAATCGTTAAAGCCCTAACCCATGAACCACAAGTCCGTAGAAAGCTAAGCCCCAAACACCCAGAGTGCCTAAGCCAACGGCCTTGGCACCGGAGTCCGAAGCTTTATGCACAGTAGTGGCCATGTCCACAGTTCAAGGGCTTTCTGCACCGTCGATCTGGGGATGAGGATTTAAGCTTCAGGACTTGCTGGGGCCGTAGTGTTAAGGGCCTAGGACAAAGGTCTTGCTTGTCCAGGCCACCGTCACAGCAACTTCCACAGTGTCGACCACTTTGAGCTCCACTTCGAGCTCTTCCTCTACCGACTCCACCACACAAAGCTCCACGACACGGACGTTGACTTCCACCTCGACTCTGTCCTCGACTTCCTCGTCTTCCTCCTCGACATCCACCTCGACGAGCACCACGACGACGGAGACCAGTACCACGGTGACCAGTACCACCATGTCCAGCACCACGCTGAGCAGCACCACGGTTACCACGACCACCGTCGCTTGGCCTTTTTTGTGTGAAAACTCGCTCTTGGTCGCGGGGACTAATTATGCCAAAGGAGTGAGCTCTGTCCAGATGGTTAGGCATCAGCAAGTTCAGGCTTCAGTCAGATGATCTGTTCAATGAAATCCAAGGAAACCTTCACGGTGCTTCCGGGACAGTGCCCGCTGCCTGTCGCGGACGCTTCGGTGGACGTCATGGATTGCCTGGGAAAGATACCGGGCGAGACGTGCGAGGCTGGTGCCAGTTGAGGTCAGGGCTCTTTTTTGGCCTGGCCTTAAACCCGAAACGCGGAAGCACCGTCTTGCAATTAGTATTGGATGTTGTGGCAAAGCAGATCGAAGATTGTTGTTCCCGGTGCAGTGCAGCCACTCCGCTGGCCCCAAAGCCCGGAACCATCGTTCCTCACTAAACCGCAAAACTCACCAGTTCATTTAAAGGATCTAAAACCCAAGCCCTAAAGACCGGCTATCAGAGAGAGGTTAGCTTTGGGTTCCAGGATTCTTGGGCTGCAGGGCTTGGATTTGGGGTTTGGGTCTCAGTTTGGTCTGGAAGGTTGGTCTCTTTTCATTTTCTTGGGGTTCTGCGGGTGCGCTTTTCTACAGCCTGGCCTACACAATGAAAGGTTGTATGCAGTCCCCAATATGCATGTAATTAAGCCTTCTTGTCTCAGCTCTGCGGGTTTTCATGGGGGGTTAAGGCTCAATGGTTGAGTCCCAGGCTTCAGGGTTTCAGGATTTTCTGTGGCGCCCTCCTGTGAAGGTTGTCTGTGCAGCGGACTACGAGGGCTTGCCTGCCACACTGACGTGCGGCCAGTCAGAGGTCTTCGAAGGTGATGTGCCGACTTGCATCCCGGCTGCGCCTTAGAGTTTCGGGATCTCGCCTTCAGCTGCTGGCTAGTGATGGTGGTGGTCGGAGCAGGCACAGCCGTAGGAGTAGGAGTAGCAGTAGGAGCAGAAGTAGGAGTAGGTGTCATCGTCGTCACTAGCATTGTCATTCTTATGATGAGCAGCAGTAGCGCTGTGGACCACTTGTGTTCGACTTATGACGGAGTTGTCCAGCATTGGATTCTTCTGCCTGATTGATACCCGGCTCTGTCGAGCCTCAAACGCTACAGGCAGCACCACGACCTGGACCAGCACTTTCACAACGACCATGACCGGTGAAGGGGCGGCCAAGGGACTACAGAGCATTGCCTGGCCTCGCCTGGCTTGGGATTAGGGGTTTGGTTCCTCAGTTGCTGTGGAAAAGCTTGTAGGGGCTTAAGCGTGGGTCTGTGGTGTCATGGACTTCNCCAAGGGACTACAGAGCATTGCCTGGCCTCGCCTGGCTTGGGATTAGGGGTTTGGTTCCTCAGTTGCTGTGGAAAAGCTTGTAGGGGCTTAAGCGTGGGTCTGTGGTGTCATGGACTTCTCGGATTTCATGCATGTTCATGCATTACTTTACGAAGGTGTCGAATTCGTTCCCTGGTGAGTTCAGCCCTCGACTTCACCGGAGGATCGCGAAACTGAGCAACAGGAAGCTCCCTGCTACGGCCCTTGACGAAGCGATGGCTTAAGCTGCAATGAATCTTCAAATTAACAAATCCTGAAACGTCTGGACCCTGAACCCTCACCCTTAAGCCCTGAACTCCATCCGTACGTCCTTAACCTGAAGTCGGAAGAACGAAGCCTCAAGCCCTCATTACCCGTCCAAACCCCCACACCCATCGAGCCTGAACAATAACAATACTACTTCGCAGTACTGTTGCTTATTGTAACTCTGCTACAAACCGACATTCTACTTCTTCAGGCCCTTTAAACAAGCTATAGAAGGCGTATAAGAGCCCTCAAAGGAGTCCTAAAAGCGCTTCGATCACCAGGACGCAGCTGGTCGAGTGTAGTGGTGGTCTGCCTTTGGGGCGAGGCATTGCGTCTCGGCCCTCCGCAGCTTCTTCTTCCTGTACTTAGGGGTTTTTGGTTTAGGGTTTAAGGTTGAGGATCTCATGGTTTTTGGAGCAAAACCTAGACTTAACCCATTTTCTTAAACTCTGAATCCTGAAGCCAAGGCCCCGGGGTCCCAAACCCCAGGCTCGAAACGATTGCATCCTATGGACCGCGATGAAACCCTGAACGCCCTTGCAAGCCAGACAAAACTCCACAAACTCCTGTGAAAGCCCCATACATCCCAACAAGACCTGTGAAGCTTGTTGAGACCCCTGCACACTAAGCTCTGAACCCCTGCAACCCTAGAGCCCTACAACCCTAGAGCCCTAGAGCCCTAGAGCCCTAGGGTAGAGCCCTAGAGGTTTAGAGAACCCTAAAACCCGAAAACCCCCAAGAACCCAGAGCCCGGCACCCACCGGTTGGCCCAGGTCAGTAGCGATTGCTCGGGCAAGGCCAACGGACAGACCTGTGAGGTGCAAGAGTTGGAGGGTTTGGGGGGTTTAGGGGGTTTAGGGGGTTTAGGGGGTAGGGGTTCAGGGTTTAGGGGGTTTAGGGTTTGGGGAGTTTAGGGTTTAGGGGGTTGGGGGGTTTAGGGAGTTTAGGCTTTAGGGTTTAGGGGTTCAGGGTTGAGGGTTTAGGGGGGTAGAGTTTAGGGGTTAAGGGTTTGGGGTTTAGGTTCTGGGTTTCTCTTGAGTTCTGGGGGTTTAGGGTTTCGGGTTCTTGAGGGTTCAGGGTTTCGAGTTCTTGGGGGGGCGCTTCTGGTGTTATGGGAGTTTTTTTAGGGTTTAGGGGTCCAGGGATTAGGGTTTAGGGTTTAATCGACAAACCAAAATCGTAAGCCCACAGCGCAGACTCTAGAATCGACGCCCTCTGCTTGAAACTTTGACAAGGTGCGCTGCGATGCAAGTCTCGGCTTTGAGGGTGGCACAGTGGAGTAGCCCAGGCTTTTATTAGCGTCTTTGGGGTGTTGGGCGTTCGGGCTTTGGGTTTGTTGCCGCATATTCTTCGTGCTTCGTGGCACCGGAACTGACCCCAGAATGTCGCTCCCGGAATTTGGGTATCGATTTCTTAGGAATTATAGTATCTCTTATCATCGAAGGAGTAGTACTCCTCGTATATTTGCGTTTACGAGTTTCGCGGTTTCCATAGTCCAGAGTCGGGCGAGTTCAATTGGGGCTGAGCCGTGAGCCCACACCGCGAAACCCGAACCAAGAATAGACCCTGATCCCGGGGTCATGTATGTGGGCCTTCAAAACAAACAGCGACCCTGAACCCCAAACCCCAAAACAGTAAGCGCAAAACCTCAATCCGAAACCCTAAATCCTGAACCCTCAAAATCCTCCACACCTCCCGAAGACCGAGGTATGTGTGCAACCCAAGCACAGGGCTATTCGATGGGCCGGGACTTCAGTGCATCTCTGCGATAATTGTCGTGTCTTGTGGTTCGTATTATGATCATCATTGTTATTATTGTTGTGCTTTCTCTTTTCTTATTGTTATTATGATGTTACTATGATTGTGATTACTGTTGTTCTTGTTATTCTTCTTGTTCTCATTCTTGTTATGATTGTCCGCTGGGCCCAACAGAGTATTCGAGTGCTTCATGGCCTGCTTACGGGTGGGTGGGACCGCCGTATCTTCCAGTCGAGGAGCACCCACCTTCCTGCCACCTCCCCCCCTCTTCCCCTCTTCTGTGGGCGCGCTGGAGGCGTTTTGCGGCTTTCTCTGTACGATTGCCTCCTAGGGGCAGCGGAACCCCAACTGAGAAAGCGCTATACTTCAAGTTCAATCACTGCCGGTGACAGTTCCATCTCCTTCCTTTTCCTTCTCCTTTCCTCCTTGGATGCCTCGTCCTATTCCTCTGTTCTGCCGTCTGGGGCAGTCTTATGCCTGGCCCCCGTTTGCCTGTGGGTTGCTTACCGCTTCCTCCCCTCTTATCTTTTGGCCTCCGATGTGCCGGTTTCTTCCCTCACCCCGTGTGCCTCCGTTGTTGGCTCCCCTGCTCTGGCCTTCGCCCGATCACTCTTTCCTTGCCTTTCCCCTTTTTCCCACTCCGCCACTCCCTGTTGCGTTCCCTTGGTGGTGTCCTACCTTTTCGCCTTGGCCTCGCCATTTTCCACCTTGTATGGTACTTGACAGTCATTGCCTGTGACCTTGCAGCTCTCTCTTTCCGCCCGGGTACCGCTCACCTTGGTTTGCGCCGTAGCATTGCTCACCCACGCGACTTCCCTTTCTCCCTGGCTTGCTTACTTCCTCGCATTCTTCCAGTTGCTTGAGTTGCCTCCTCGCTCCTCCCCTTATCCCTTCTGCGGTCTGCTGGTCCGCCCAGGGATGTTCCTTTTTGTTTCTCTGCACGAGTCGTTCTCAGCCTCCTGTGGCTCACCCCTTAAGCCACTCACAAATTTGATAAGTAAGGGTGTCGTCAATGCATAACATCAACAAGAGTCCATGGTAAAAACCGGCAACAACCATGAGATATTGAAGTCAGGGGTTGAAGGGGGAAAACACCAGAGACAAATGTGTAGAGCTGGCACAGGAGGCAGCGGCCTTGAAAACTTGAACCATAGACCCTAAAGCCTAGGAACAGCAATGTCGAAGGTTTCTGACAATGTTGACCGAAGATGTTTTGGCAATTTCACAATGAACGGGCTCCAGCGTTTACCTTTCGGGTTTGAGGGCTCCAAAGCTTTCAGTTAGCGGTTTACGGGTTTAAGGGTTTGATTTTGGGGTGTAAGTGTTTGGGCACCCGAACATAGAGCCGAAAGACTCGGGTTTAAAAGTGCAGGGTCTACAGGTTTACGGGCCTAGCTGCGAATTCAAGTTTCGGGATCGAGGATATCGGACCTAAGGTTTAGGATTGAGGCCTCATGGTTCTTTAGGGGCATTGACTTGCGCTGTCATCTCTTTGCAGTACATATATACTTGTTCACGTATCCTACAATGGAGCCCAGAGTCCTATAGTGTTTAACGCCAGAGGGCGTTACACCTTAAACCCGTAGGCCCAAACCCCAAACTCTAAACCCAAAGCCCTGTCCCAACCCAAAACGATGTGAGAGCTTCGGAACCAGAAGGTTTCCTCCCCAGTTGCCCGACGGATGTGCTGCCAGCGTCCCTGGACATCGCAGACTGCGACAATACGGAGCCCAGCTGGGTTCAGCGTAGCCCACAAGTAAGGAGTAGACTCTGGCTTGTGGTAGGCTTCTTGATATGACCTGAGTTATGAGGTATACTCTTTCGTTAAGATGGATTGGGCTCGGGTTTTGTTGCCAGGGGTCTTCTAAAACCTGGGGGTCAAGCCACACGTGTTTTGCAACGGTTCCAAAAGGGCTTCATCGAGCGTCCACGCAATGAGAAGCGGCATGGATGTGCCAACTATAGCTTTTTTTCCTTGCTTGGGGTTTCGGGGTTAAGTGTTTCAGGGTGTCGGGAGTTTCGAGGATTGGGGGTTTCGGAAGAGGATCCTGCTGTTGGGGCACTGAGCGATCGAACACCTTCGCAATTTTTTGGGGGTAGTTCGGATCTTTGAGGCTGAGGACTAGGACTTCCGAAATTTGTTCGGAGTTCAGGCAGCCTTGCTCCATCCCACCAACAACGACTTAAACGTGCAAGAGCAACCCTAAACTAAGCTCTGCCAGTTTACCAAGACGCCAGAAACCGTCTTGTAAGCATCCCCCTTCTCCGAACCCGGTTGCAAGGAGCTTGGCCAAATTTGCTTCGTCCGTTGCCCGGCCGGTTGGGCCGGTACGGAGGCATCGGAGACGTGGGGCTTGAGCTTGCAGATTTAAGATCTTCATACCACCCTTGTGCGGGTCTTGTGTCAGGGCTCCAGGGATGTCGGGTTCAGGGTTGAGTAAGGTTTCAACGATGAGGCTTGAGCTCCGAACCTTAAAAGCCCCATGAGTTTGGGCCTTGAGATTCTGAAGTTTCGAGTTCGAGCCTTTGCTAGCTTGGCGGTCGTGTTTTTTCGGAGCAGAAGCATTGGGTCCCAAGAGCTGCGGAGGCGGTATACACTTGCCAGCTGGAGGGCAGCTTCGCCGGGACGGAGCTTCTTGCAGTGATAGTGTGGAGCCTTTGAGTTTGTAGATTTTTGGCTTCGGGGGTTTGGGCTTAGGGTTGGAGGTTTCTCAGCTCGAGGCTTTGACGCGCTACTTCGAAGTCTCAGCCCAGGCCCTCGACTTCGACATCCCGAACCCCAAAGGCTAATCAAGCCCTCAACCACTCATGAATACAGCAGCCCGAGTGATGACTGGTACAATTCCGCAGGTCATTGGGGTTCCACCTCTTTCCAAGTCGCAGCTTTCCGAGGCCCGTCTGCCAAAGGCTGGTCTGCAGCATGGATGTGCTTCCGCGGCTTGATTGCCTAGCTTTGGTGTTCCTCCGAATCTTGCAGTTTAGGGTTGAGGTTTGGATCTTGGGAGAGTTGGGGTAGGAGATTGCGAAGCTATGGGTTTCAGGGTTTTCATGTTTTTGCATTTCCAATGAATGGAGGATTTCAGACCTTGAGCACTCAGACCTAAACGCCGCAGGCGCTCAACGATCTACCCTCAGCCTGGACCGTACACCTTAACCTCCAAAACCCGAAGCCCTGATGCCATAAGGCACACACGCTTCACCTCCCCGAAACCAGCACGGAACCAGAATCAAGGTCACACGATGGGGTACTGTACTTTTCAAGGGGTGAAACTTTCGTAAGGCCTTACACTATACACGCCACAACTGTACCGACCTTATGATAATATGAAGGTCTGCAAGGGCAAGTGTCCTAATCCCGAACCCTACATGTTAAACCCTAAGTCCTAATGTTCCAAGCCTGAAGTCCAAGGCAGGGACCCGGTTTCGACACCTCTTCCTGCGTGGGCACGCAATCGGGTGAGTCCTGCAACGTGACGTGGCGCAGGAGGTTTGGCTTGAAGTAGAGGCCTGAATAATTGGCAAAATTAGCAGTAGCATCCTGTTAGGTTATAATCGGTGTATAGATATTCACGCCCAAAACCGCGTTTAGGGTACCTCTGCTGATACAAGGGTTTAGGGTTTAGGTTTAGCTGTCTGCACTGCGGATTGTAGGATCGAGCGCAGTTGAGAACACCCGTCCTTCAACGCTACAGCTACTTTGGGGCACTTGTAACCCTACTTCACTTCCCCCAGCCCCTCCAGAGAGAGAGAGCGAGAGAAAGAACCCCAAATCAAAAGTCTCAAACTCTAAACGAAAAGCTCTACCTTGAACCCGAAGCCTTTATCTCCCCAAGCCCTAAATCCTAGACGGGCTTCCTCCGTTGCCTTCGCGCCCGAAAGTCCGAAACTTTTCAACCACACCGAATCCTGAGCCGCAAATCGAAAATGCCATAGCATAGGTGACCTGCGCACGTGGCTACACGGGCTCATCGGCAACCTACGACTGTGGCCTGGACGGTGTGTTCTCAGCGGGAAGCAGCGCAGCATGCGAGCGAAAGGCCCGGACCTTCAGACACTTTCATCCCGGTTCTTTATGACGGATCTGCGAAGGTTTTTATAGGGGTTCTGCAAAGATTCTGATGCTTGAGGAGCTCAGGGTTTAGGGTTTGGGGACCAACTCCCGCCAAGTAGTCTCGAAGGCATGCCCCGTGCCCGCCTCAATGGTGGGAGATCCCTCCTTCTTCACGGACTGCGCCGGGGCGCGGCACGGCGACATCTGCATGGCCAAGTGCAACCCTGGCTACTCCGGGACCCTGGGTCTGCACAAGAAGGGGTACGAAACATGATATGGTTTGCTACAGGGCTGACCATGAAGTCTGCCATAATTGGCAAGAGTGCTGTCTAAGTCGTTGAGCTTCTGAATCTTAATCTTGAACCCATTTGGCTTCATATGCCATGGACCTATCACCGGGACTACAATGCCACCCTGAATCCCCAGTGCAATCAGTACGCATTAATAGCCCTACACCTTGAATCCCAATCCTGGCCCACATCCTATTCACATCTGAAACGATGAACCATACTCAAATCCTAAACCCGAACCCTCAAATCCACATCCGAAGCCTTAAGACCTAAAGCCTAACAACATGAAGCCTTGAACCCTAAGCCCTAAGCCGCAACTTCTCTCTAAAGCCCGCAATCCTAAACACCCAGGACCCCTGTCCAAAAGCGTTGCGATGATGGCGAGTTTGCAACCGGCACGGACATGTGGGGTTTGTGGGGTTTGGGGCTTTAAGGATCTTTAGGTGTTCTAACGTTTTAGAGCCCAGGGTTGAGGATTTTGGGATTTAGGGGTTTAGGGTTTTCTTTGATTCGGGCTTTAGGGTTTAACGTGGGTTTTCATTTTTGAGGGTTTAGAGTCTTGTGACTCTCAGTTGCAGGGCTTAGGCTATGAGATCTCAGGTTGCGGAACAAGAGAATTGCTTTGAGGTTCCGAGGATTAGGACTTAGGGTCTGGCTTTAGGGTTTTGGGTAGGGTTAGGGTTTAGGGTTTAGGGTTTAGGGTCTTCGGTTTAGGGTTGTGCATTCTGCAGGACATCAACTGCACCGCTTTGACATGCAGTCTGGAGGGAGTTTCCATCGGTGTCGGCGTCGCTGTGGGCAGCTGCATCTTGCCTGCATGCGACGCTCGGGTTCAGGGTTTGGGGAACTGTAGTTTCGTCTCAGAGTCCGTCCCGATTATGCATATAGTATACACTAAACCATATTCGAGTTATTAAGGGTTCCTACGTTTGGTGCCGCACTAGAAGGTGTCCTCTCTTAAGTCCAGAAACCAAAGCCGAAACCCTAGATGCAGCCAGATTTTAAGATCCGCGGTGAGTGTTCATCGACAGGATTGTAAGTTTCCATCGAAACTACTCGGTTAGCAACCAGGCCAATCCTGAGATTTGCAACACCTAGATCGTGTTGCGAACGAAGGACCTTGAATTTCATCTGTTGTGTGGCGAAGCGCGAGCCGGCTGATGCCCTTCCTCGGGTCAGCACCTTGTGCAAGGCAAAAGGAACCCAAGGCTGTTCGGTGCTCATCGCTTCGCCCGGTGCAAACCACGCCGGCTCGTTCGTGGGAGGTTAAAGCGATCACCAACTTGTGCCAATGATGCACGTTGCTGGTTCGAGCAACAGTGCCTGCATGAGGTGCAGTGTGAAGCGTGTGGCAGCTGATGTCGATAATTTTTGCTACGAGCTGCCTAGACTCTCTTTGGGCTTGGTGTGCCGTGTGAAAGGCACCCCGGCTAATGCTGATGATGTTCGGTGATGGTGGTTTCTGGGACGGTTTTGATGTGGCTTGCAAGCGATCGATTGCGAAGGTGAAACGCTTTCCGGCTGATGCAGATGATGCTCGCGGCTCGGGGCGACCTGTCATTGCAGAGTGACAGCTTGGCTCGAACGGCAGTCCAGGCGTGCCCCAGCAGCTCGCAGCTCGTGGTGTCTAGGAAGATGAAGCGTGCCGATGATCCGATGATGCGTGTAGCCCCGTTGTCGACCTTTGCCTTCTCAATGCGGTGTGACTTGCCTCGTGGATGATGAGGATGTTGCACACGGCTCGCGGTGCATGGGTTCCGTTGTCCAGCTGCAGCATGCAACGATGCAGGTTGAAACGTGGTGCGACTGATGTCGATGATGCCCGGTGGTCGTGCTGCGTGCGATGACCCAAAGAAGGCCTGATGCCGATGATGCTGGTGGCTCCTGGTGCTTGGTAGGGTCGGCCAGTGCTTCGCCTCACTCCTCAACTGTTCGGAAGTTGCTGAAACACCGCTGAAACCGATTCCCAGGTCCGCAGAGCCCTAAACCCTAAACCATACGCTACTCTCGGACATCAACACCAAGAATACCCCAAGGCACCACAATCGAGCAATTCGTCTTAAATCATGCCTCGGGACCCCTGTGTAGTTTAGCGTGAAGTCTTGAATAACAAGGATACTGTTCGTAGCAAAATTATGGAAACCTGCACCCCTTGTATATAGACTTGTTTTTGGGCACTCTCTGTAGACTAGGTGTGGGAGCTACGACGGGTCGGAGCTGCGAGCTTTCGTGCGCTCGGGGCTACGACGGCGTGGGCCGCTTGACCAAGAGGGGTTCAGGGTAGAGTATAGGCTGAGGGTTCAGGGGTTGGGGTTTAGCCCGTAGGGTATAGTCTAGGGTTGAGGTTTCGGGGTGAGGATTCAGCAGTATTGGGGTTTAGGTTTAGGCTTAGCCTCAGTGCACCCTAAGCCCTGGACCCATAACTAATAACGCCCTAAGCTTACTTACAGAAGCCTTAGGCTGAAGGAGCCTTGGCCATCTCTTGGATTCTACTGCAGATCCTGCGAGAAACCCATGCCTTGAGCCTCCACCCGACTTCTTGTTGCTGGAGTAGTGCATCTGGATCTCTGTTGGGTTAAGGGCTTCGGGTCTACTGTCGGGAAGGCGATCGTTGGTGGGTGTTTCGGAATTGTATTCACAAGCAACGGACCAGACTGAGTAAACTCCTTTTCCTCCTGAGCCTGAAGCCGGATCCTGCAAGCGCCCAGCCTCCTAACCAGGCAATGCCACCATGTTCTGTGAGATCGATGGCAGCTTCTCGCCGCATTCCTTCGCCTGCGAGCCGACGCAATGCCGGGATTCCCAACTTCATCCTCCAGTTGTTGCTCTGGGCAAAGAGCTTTGGAATCAGGATGAATCAGGGTTCTGGTTTCATCGGGTATGGGAATTGCTAGGTTGAGCTGCTAGGTTTGAGTTTCGAGATTTCAGGCTCTGGTAGGGATCCTAGTCTGCGGATAGCTTCCAGTGCTAAGACTGCTTAATTTAGGGGCCTTAATGACTACCATTTTGGGGCTCCTTATTGGAATGATAGTATAGCGGGCCCCATAACCTTATCAAAATTGGTGTTCAGGCCCCTATATGAGGAGCCAGTCGAGCTCGAAGGCCGCAGAGGGGCCCCAAAGTTTTTTGTTTCGGTGCTCTTGGGATCTAGTTCTTGCCAGGGCATAAGTTGAGGGTTCGAGGCCATGCCCACAACTCCCCCCAAACTAAACCCTACGCTGAATCCCACATTTCAGGCCCAAAGCTCCTGAAACCCAGGTCAACAACTGGGGCAGATCCATCCCTTCTCCATGCCTCAGTATGACGACTCCTGTTCGACCCTGGGCTGCCGCAAAACTTGGGATTTTGGGCTTTAGAATTGAAAGCTTAGGAATGTAAGTTTTTAGGGATGTAGCAAGTAGTCAGCTCTGTCGTACCCCAAAGTAGCTCAGGAACCACCTCTTTGGCGACATTTGTACCGCTTTCTGTGAGACCGGCTGGGACATCGTGGGCGATGCCATCGCACTTGGGATGGAAGTCATTTTTGCCTCCTGCTCGGAAAAACTCTGAACCCTTAAACCCGAAAGCCTCAAATCCGTGGAGCCTGAACCCCAGAACGTCAATTGCCTTAAGCTCTCGGCTGTAGCTTCCGATAACCTGTCGAGGGAATTGCTTTGGGCTTAACGGCAGACAGAAGCTTGAGACTTGGTCTGTGTCGAGGGTCTAGCGAGTTACTCTGGCCGTCCATCATCCGAGCCTGCGACGCCGTATGATGATGTATGAAGCCCCACAAGCCCCAGTTTAGCCAGAGCCAAACCCACGAGAGTTGGCAGCCCCTTCGCACAGGTCTACTATTGCGATGCCCGCGACAACACCAGCGCTGGGTACGCCGAGTTCGGGACCAACATCGCTGCCCAAGACTCGCAGGGGCCGGTTCCGCGATCGAAAACTGGGGCTGGCGGCGTGAGATGAGGGTTTCTGAGAGCGAGGGAGTCCGGGAGTTCTTAGATTGAAGCATCTTACAGCTTGGGCTCTGTCTGGGGCCCCGTAGCTTCTAGGGCGCCTTAGCTTCTGAAACTCCCGAAGCAGCAGTGCCCCTTCCAATGTTGTTGCAAACACCAGCCCAGCCACCAGCCCAATCCACCTGAACCCTAGAAGAGTTGAGGATTCACAGAAGTTGTATGTTGAGCGGGACAGGTTTCTGTGCTTTTCATTCGCCATTCTTTCCTGGAAGCTAGCAATAAGTCCGGCATTGATGCGAGTAGGGGTAGGGCTTGACCTTCGATCCCATATCCGAAACCCGGAGTCCCAGCCTCGGTGATTTCTCCAAACCTTATTCTAATTATTACGGCCCCCTGTGTTAGGCATCGCATGGTCGGAGGTTGCAAGCAAGTGGGCTTGAGGTTTCAGACAAGGTTTTGCCCCCTCAGAGGCTTAATGCTTACGTGCCTGTTTGCCGCCTGAGGCCCTTGACCCAGCCACAAACTTGCAGCCCCAAGTTTAGACTTTGACTCGAGCTAAAGATTTGGTCTTAGTGTTTTGCGCTTGAGGCTTAAAGCCTTACAGCCTCGGAGTTTATGTGTACGATCTCGGGTTTCAGGATGGAGGGCTCACCGGGTTCAACACTGTGGCCGAAGCCCAAAATTCCAGGTTTGCGTCGGGAAGACCTGCACGATTGGTCTGCCGAGCCAGCGCGGAATTGAGCACGACTGCGCGGGGAACTTGGTTCTGTGTTTTCTCGCTCCCGTACAGGAACGAATATGCCAACCATCAAGATCAATAGTTTCAATAGTTCTTGCATGATCCTATCGTATGTCCAACACCCTCGGCTACCCCAGAAGGCTCCCAAAAGCCCAAGTTTTCACCCTCTAAATGTAGCAGTCAACTTCTCCAAAAAGCTACAAACCGGAGAAACACACCCTTGAACATATCCCGAAGAGAGTACCAAGGCTGGGAAAACCACTCTGGAGACCTGCACCATCACGGCAAGCTTCGGTTTTGCCATGCTGCCCGCCTGGCAGGGTTTGGGGATGTTGGGGCTTGTTGAGATTAGGATTATATCGCCTGCGCTCATCTTAGCCTCGAAACACTCGACCCCTCAATCCTGAGTCGTGTTTGCCGTGTGCGCATCTCTTCAAATCATGCAGCCCCAACCCCGTAATGTTAAGCCTTCAGGCGTAAGCCCACCGCCCGGCAGAGTCAACGCCCAGATTGGAAGAAAGCAAAAGAGAGCTACTCAGTTTACGGCGCAGGATTTGGGGGTTTTGGGTTTGGGGGTTGAGGGTTCCAGAGGGTCTTGGCGGTCTTATCCTATGAACATAAGCCTTGAGACGACATTCCGCGGGCTTGGAAGCTGTCTTCTGGGAGCTTCCCCCCTTCGTCTGTAGGGTGCCCGGGTCAGCCTAAACAAGCCCTAGAGCCGCAACCCAAAATCCGATCCAAAACCCAAATCCTAAACCAGAAACCCCAAAAGCCCTAAAACCCGAAGTTGTGTAAACCCTGAACCCTGAAGCCTTATCCGAGCTTTGCCGCCATTCGAAGGCCAGCAGCCACCTTGACGTGCACTGTGGAGGGTTCTTTCGTCGGCGTTGTGCCGGAAGCGGCTGGGCTGATGCACCCGAAACTCTTCACTATGGACTTTTGCAAGGCTCTGTGAGGGTTCTTTAAGAGTTTTTGTTGAGTTCTTCAAGGCTTCTTTTCAGAGTTCTTCAAGGGTACTGTAAGGTCTAGGCCCTAAGCTGTGAAATCAGCCGTAAATGCATCCGGAACGTTGCGATGGACTTGGGTTGTTGAATTGTTGGGAGTTCTTGTTCAGGAAACCCCAAGCCCTGAGTACTCCAAACACCACACCTCAATAACAAGCTTTCAACCCACAACTCGAAGCCGTTCTACAGGTTCGTCAAACAGAATTTCTGGAGCAAGTCGACGCCAAGAGCCATTCAACATCAAACCATCCTAAGTTTCTCGATCCTCCCAAGTGTTTCTCAGGTTCAATGTTCAAGACTTGCTTCTTATGGGATCTTATGGGTTTAGGGGTTTAGGGTTTAGGGTACAAGGTCTCTTGTTCAAGGCTCTGGTGCGATATCGTGCGTGAATGGCTAGAAATACGATGCTTTTCGGTTAGCTAAAGAAGAGTAAGAGTAGAGAAGCCATGAGACGCCTTAGTCTGATTGTTCAGGCCGTGATTGACCCTGAGTTAGGGTTATCGAGTCTCGGATTTCAGACAGAAGAGGGTTTAGGGGTTAGGGCTTAGGGTTCCGTTGATGCCGGGTTTCGAGGTGTTCACCTTACGGGGGTGAGTCATTAAGGTTTAAAGGTTCGTTCAGGCTATAGGCATGGATCGGCGCAGGGCTTTGCAGCCACAAGGAGGGCGGGTGCTCGATCTCTTTTCAGAGCCTCTATCCTAAATCCAAGGCAGCAGAGGCGACCTGCCCAACGCCGGACTTCGGCCACGGCACCGGAAGCACCTGTGCCGGTCGAGCAGTAGGCGAAGAGTGCTATGCTTACTGTCTGACGCTGGGCCAGTTTAAACGGTCAAGGACTGTTGGGTTAGAACCTGTAGGTTTGGGCAGGTAGGGATCAAATAGTTTGGCAGGGGTGGCTTCAGTGTTCATTTTCATGGTAACCAGGACGGTGATGCTGCTGCTGTTGATGGTTATGACGATGATGATTGCGAGAGCGAGAACAATGTGGTGGTGGGGGTGGAGGCGGGTGTGTGTGTGTGTGGTGGTTGTTGTGGTGACGACGACAAACATGGGGAAACACAGTGTTTGTGGCGAGATGACCTTGATGACGATGGCGGTGGCGATGGTGATGTCGATGATGAGGATGATGTTGATTATGATGTTGATGCTATGGTGGGGATGTTGACAGATATTGGTGTTGGCCGTTCGTAGGAGGACGAAGAGGCCTGCAAGTAAGCGCAGCCCTAGATATTTTCGAAGCCCAATAGCCACAAAAACACCGCCGAGCTCCTTTTTCGGGCTAGCCAGAAGGGCAGTAGAGTCTACAAATGCCAACTGCAGGAGTGGTTTTGCTGGGTCTCCGCAGTTGTACACGTGCCCTGGATTTCGAGGGTTTGAGGATGAGGGCATGGGGTTTAGGATTGAGGCTTGTGGAGGTCCCGAGACGAGGACTTGGGTCGAGGGGTGCGAGTCTTCGGACCGGGCGATGTAAGGATTTGGGGAGTGAGGAGTCTAGGGAGGTCAGAGTTCAAGGACGTAAAGTTGAGGGAATAGGCACTACTGCTACTGCTACTACTACTACTACTACTACTACTAATCCTTGATCATTATCATCATCGTTGCCGTCATCAGCATCCTCGTCATCATCATCATCATCATCATCATCATCACCGTCATGGTCGTCGTCATCATTCACATCCCCTACTCCTCGTCATCGTCATCGTCATGACATCATGGAATCATGGCATCATGGCATCATCATCATCATCATCATCACCATCATCGCCATTCTAATCCCCGTCAAACCCGAACCCCGAGAACCCCACACACCCTACACGCAAGATCTCCCGCTCGATCTCTCTCGATCTTTTGGGAGTTTCAGAGCATACGAAACCTGAAATAGAGACAAAAAAGGACCTGGGCTCATTAGCCCTAATTGCAAGCAACCTTGCTCAGAGTGCAAGGCCTTAGCCCCGTAGCTCCGGAAGGTGCGTTGCAAATGCCACGACCGGGATCATCGACGTGCAGCCAAGTGCTGCTGACATCTCCTGCACGCCGGAGGACGCCCGGGTTTAGTTCAGCTTGAAGTTTAGCTGCAGTTGGCAGTGTGGGAGGAGATGTAGATGCTTCCTTATGATCCGGTACAGGTACCCATTCATTGCTGGTTCTTGCGTCGTGAGCTTACAAATCGGCAAAACCTTGAGGGCGTAGGGTTCAAGGCAGGCTCGCAGGCGTAGGAATTGTGGCAACACAGGGTCGGGATCGTTTTCAACCAGTACCCTTTGTAGTCCCGAAAACAGTTCCAGTATAATAGGGTCCAGGAGGCAGGGTTTAGGGTCTAGAGTGCAAGTAGGGTTTATGATTTGGGTAGGGTCTGGGGTTTCGCGTCTCGGCTTCATGTCCTCACTTTCGCAGGCCGACCGACGATTGTCGCTGACGGCAGCAAGGCGTTTGTCAACGCCCTGTGATGGAGCCTCCATGAACCTCGGCTTCGAGAAGGGGTTTCGGCTTAGTGTAGGAGCCTTTATAGTCAGAATGGCCTTGGGATATCTTATACTCCAAGTCCATGAAGCCGACTTCAGGCTTCTACAGTGATGGTTCGGGCATGCCCACACCACCGTGGTATATAAGGTGCTGCTGGACAATCATGGAAGGGCAGCTTGGGAACTCACCCACCACGTTTGGGGCTACCGGTTCAGGGACCCGGTTTGGGGCTGTGGAGTTTATTGTAATCACTTTCGCCTACGAGCCCTGCAGTACAGCGCTATACTGCGTCCCCAAACCCTTTTGTGAGTATAATGCCCCATATGAAGGATTCTGCAGGCCACCACGTTGGGCCACTTCGCTAGGGATTCTTGTTGCGATGAAGCTGTGTGCCTAGGGCTTTAGTATGGTTCAGAGTGGAGGGTTTAGCTTTTGGAGTTCAAAGCCGCTGTGGAAGCTTTCTGGCGTATATATGGCATGCTAGTTCTTGAGTACATCGTTGTTTTCAGCCCAGAAAGGCTGTAATGTGAGGCATTCTACGGGATTCAGGGTGAAAGCCCGTTGATCCCTGAAGCCTTGAAGCAGAAAGCCAAAGCAAGAAAGAAGCCTGGAGCCTGCAGCCCCACGAGCTCCGTGCCCGAATGTTGAGCCCTGGGGCCCCAAGCCCCAAATCCGAGGGCCCCACCCCTTCTGAACTGAACCCTTACACTATATAAGTGTCCCTTCATGTACGATGGTCCTTTGTGGTTGCTGTTACTATGCGGGGGATTCAGCTAACCTAGAGCCAAAACCCAAAGCCCCAAACTCTAAACCTAAAACCGTGACCTCCAATCAGGACTAACTTTGGCCTCCATTCGGCAGAGTTCGTGCAGCTCGGCAAAAGTCTCGATTCTACAGCTGCTGGCTTTCACCGTGCATCCCAAGCCCTGAACCCTAATTCATAAACACTAAATGCGTGCTATGACCTGAACCTCATACCTCTATATCCTAAACTACCTGTGGAGCTTGACGGACGGTTCTTGGTTGGTCACAAATGGAAGTCTGTCACCCTTCGGGCAAAAATTGGGGGTTGAGGGCTTTAGGATACCAGGGATTCGGGGATGGTTGTGTGTTTGGGAGCGAGGATTTGCCGGCCTGGGTTTTTTGATGGTGGGGGGGGGGGCTAGGGCTTGAGCCTAAACCCTAAACCCTCATTTTTCGGGTGTCTCGGGTTGAGGGTGAAGTAGTTACGGTGAGTGCCCCTCCAGCATTTTCGAAGCTGGCGCCTGTTGCTATCATGGTAAGCTTGATTGAGCTTTTGAGCAAGAGCCCAGGTTCTGGTGTTGGGTCGAGGTCTTGGGCGGGTTGTGAGCTTTGGCAACTTTGCACTGTTTTTCGCCTTGAAGGGCGGCCATTTGGGGTGTCGTTTCAGGCGCAACGTCCCAGTTTTCCTTTCCGAATACGGTCTAGGTTTTAAGGTTTAGGGTTTAGGGTTTGTCCTGTATGACGTGGATCTTACTACCTCAGGCTTGGCTTAGTGCATGTCTTCGAAACCCTGCACACCGAGATCTGTTGAAGGCCGTCCTTACGACGGTTGTACGGCTTTCGGTTTAGGGTTCCAGTTCCAGTGAGTTGATCTATTCTGAGAATACGGGACAGCAATTTAGTACACGCCCAGTTCCCAGAAGGAACCCACCAATGTAAGGCACAGCTGCGATGCGGTGGTGCATGATGTTGCATGGCTGCAGTTTGGAGTTGGGTATTCGGTATTCTCCTTCAGTTCCGGGTATTTTCCAGGATTTACATCAGGGCCCCTTAAATTTTTGAAATGCCAAGTTATTCAGGGTTGAGGGCTTTCGCTGGTTGTTGCACGCTGCGAGTTCAACGCCCTTCTAGGGTTTATGCCACAAGCAGTGCGGTGACCACTGGGGTTCTTACGATCCAGACTACAAAGATTCGGTAGCTGAGCTTGCGCGGCGCGCACAATGCCTTGCAGGGGGCGCGCTCCACATTTCTTTCCGAAGTCCTCTTAAACCCCAATCAGCCCTAATCCCGAGTTGATTGAGAATCCAGTGCTATATTCAGTTGAAACTTGATGAACGGCACTTCCGACAGTCCCCTGCGTATCTCAGGGTGTTTTTGTCGTCTTGGGAGCCCTAGTCTTAGAGGTGTGCTCCCGGAATGTCCCTCAGGGTCGAGGGTGTTGTTCTCTAAGGTCAAATGGGCCCTTCGCACGAAGTCAAATCGTCAACATACTCCCTGAGGGTCTTGCTTAGATATCATCAGCCACAAAGGAGTCTCAGTCTGCACACCTAGATCGACTACGAGCACACCTTTTGCTGTGGCTTTTTTGCCGCCTGCTAGTCTGCTATACCTTGGAAGCGACAGGGGGTCCTGCGTGTCTTTACAGGTTTATTCCGCATTCGAGGGTGCGCGAGTTCAGGAATGGGCTCTCTCAGGGTTCAAGATTGGGGCTTCGGGACAGTAGGCTCTCTACACACACAGACAGCAGTGAGGACGTGTGCATCAGCCATTGTGGCCGTGGCTATGAGATGAGCGGCCACCTGGTGGCAAAATCTGCTTTGAGGACTGTTATATGGCATACTTCAGGGTTGGGGAATCAGGAAGTCGGGGGGCTTTTGGCAGCATGCGGTTGGCTCGGTTTCGTGTTTATGGGATTACTAGCGCTTCGGATCCTGTGCATGGATCTCGAACTTATTGCTTTCAAACTCTCGGTATTGCTAGACTTAGTTCCCCACGAGCTTGGTGCAACCAGGGTAGCTATGGCATCCTGTACTGCTAATGCCCTGATTGTCATATTCTCTACCTTATGGTTGAAAGCTCAGAGTGTTTACGACACGCTAAGTGTCCATACTCTTCCAAAGGCGACCCAACCGTGCTGGTCTGTGACAATGGGACCCTCACCGGCGGCTTCTCGACGGCACGGCGACCCACAAACCCAACGGTTCATGTTGTGCCAATCTAGGACCGCTACAAGCAAGGACCGCTAGTGGTAAGAGACTAGAAGCCGTTCTTTACTCGGAGCAGCGAGGAAAAGGCTGCTTGCAAGTATGTCTTATGCCTTAGTTAAAGACCCAAACCTCAAAACCCTAAAGCCTTATACCTTCAAGACCCAAACCGTAGCCGAAACCCCAAGGAGCCTTGCCGACTTGTACACCCTCACCATGCATCTATGGCGTGCCAAGTGCACTCGGTGTTGAACACGACTGCCACAATGTCACGCTCCTCGGCCCTCATCGCGCCCCAAGGTTCAGAGCCCGTGGATTTTTTTGCTCAGCGCTCCCAAACCTCAATATCCCAAAGCTTCAAACCCCAAATGCCGGAAGCCCGCAGACAGGGGTTTCAGAGTTGGTTGCAGCAGTCGCGTCGAGGGCTCCTGCGCTGTGGGTTTCGCAGGTTTCGGGCTTAAGGCCGAGGCTCGGTCAGGATCTGGGCTTTCCGGGATGAAGCTCTTGAGGTTTAGGGTTGTGAACAGTTCGGGGTTTAGGGTTTAGGGTCAGCGTGCAGCGAGGAATCAGAAACTTAGCGCTCAAGCCTCGTCTACTTTGTTCTGCCACTCCGAACCCTAAACCCAAAGCCCGCTAACTTCACAAGGACCGGTGGCAATTGCACAGCAGGTTGCACGGTGGAGGCGCCTGGGTTGTCGAGTTTTCGAGTTGGTTGAGGGTTTTCGGGTTCAGGGTTTAGGGTTTCGGGTTTGGGGTAGATGCGAACTCCCAGACCCGATGCCTTGGACCGGCAAAAGCCCGGACCCAAAACCTCCAAGCCGAAAAACTTTAGCCGTCAGGGCTTCGAATATGCATCCGGTGGAGCCGAGCAGTTCAAGTGTGAAGCGACAGGAGAATTCAACGGCTGCTTTCCTGCATCGTGGTTCGGGGTTCAGGATTCGTCGGGGTTGGGGTTCAGGACCTCGAGGAGTAGCCACAGTCTTACAGGCTTAGAGCCGAAGTTTTGGGGACTTTCAGGGTTGAGAGATATTTATTTATATATTTAACTATATATGTATTTATGTATTTATTTACATATTTACTTATCTATTTAGATTCAGTAGTATTTAAATGTTGCGACTGCGCAAATCGTAGCTCGTAGAGAAACGTTTTGAGACTTGCCGGTACCGCGCTGAGGTTCGACCTCTCTGGCGTGAGCCCTTTAAGTCTCAACCGCAAAACGCTAAATCCTTGGAGTGTTCTTGTTTAGGATTCAAGATTGTGTATGTACATTTTTAAGATTTCACTGTGTACGTGTGTTCGCGTATGCAGTTCTCAGAGAAGTCAGCATCCATCAACCGAGGCCCGTGACAAGTAGACCCCCCGAGTGTTTCGGGTTTAATGTTTTTAAGGCTTTCGGGTTTTAAGATGTTTACACAGGGTTTTACGGGTTTCAGTTTAGGGTTCTGGGGTTCTCAACATATGGATGATCATCGGGATCCTGCCAACCAGGTCCTGTAAAGAGGTTCTCGGGGCCAACTTCCGTAACCCTCAAGTACAGACCAACAACATAATAGCAATAATATTGATAGCTATAAACCATGTACTATACTAGTAGGAAATAAGTTACATTGCATATTAACATAAGCCTGGGCCTTCATGATCTCAAAGCAAAGCTGGCACTCAGGCACCATTCCGTCCTGTCAGCGGGTAACCTGCACAGACCTCGTCTTGGATTCTTTGCCGCAGCTTCCGTGGTTCCGGTTTGTAGACTGTGTGCACACCACGATACTGTTGTTGCCCAACGCGCCCCAAATCCATCACTCACTTAGACTCCTAAATGCTCATCTAGCAGTCTAGCAAAATCCTTCCAGCCGATTTCGGGTTAGGTCGGGCTGGTCGGGATGACAAGGTTGAGGGTTCAGTGGGGACACCTTCTTCCGGCAATCCAGGAAAAGAGGGGCGGGCTCGCGCTCGATGGCGAACGGGACCCCTCGCGGAGAGAGAGAGAGAGGGGGTGAGAGAGAGGGGGAGAAAGAAAGAGAGAGAGAGGGGGCCGAGCTGAGCCCCAAACCCAAAGCCCGAAACACAGCTCCAAGCATTTTCGGCGCCTTTAATGTTGATGTCCAGGCCTTACCTGTCTTTAGGGCTTAAGTTGCGGGTGAAGGCTCTCAGGTCGAGTTTCTTCGCGCCCACTCTCCCCGCCCTCAGAACCTCTGAAGCCCGATAGACACCCTGCCAAAAAAGTGCCGACAAGAAGGACTCTTGTCAAAACCCTAAACCCTAAATCCTAAACCCTAAACCCTAAGGTGTTAGATTTCTGCAAAAGCCGCAGCCAAGGCCTCCCGATTTTCGCACAACTGTGTCGGCATGGCCTTCGAGGATCAGCCTTGGCTTCTGGGGTTTGAGGGGGTTTCGGAGTTTAGGGCCGCTAGGGTTTAGGGTTTAGGGTTTAAGGGTTTAGCGGTTTAGGGGTTTAAGGTTTTAGGGGTTAGGGTTGAAGGTTCCGGAGTTTCCGGGTTCAAGTCTTGCTGGGTGTAGGTGTGGGGCTCCATGCTAGGTGCGGGGTTCGGTTTCTACGCGGGCCCATGGAGGGCTTCGGATTCATTCAGCGTGTAGGAGCCAGAAATTAGAGGTTCGGACCGGGGTTCAGGGTTCGGGGTTGTGGCCTTTTGGATTCCGAAGGCTTCAGCTCAAGTTTGCTCGGCTGCCAGGACACCTGCGGCGTCAGTTGCGCAAAGGGGTGGACCTTGCAAGGCTTTGGATCCCAGCGTCTCGGTCCCAATGGCCTACGTGTGTTTGCTGTTGGTTGTTGCGCGGAGGGTTGCAAGGGGGGAGCGGTGCACGGGCGGTGCTCGTTGGGGCGTGGAGCTTTAGCGTTGAAACCCGCCAGCTGGGTCAGTGTTGGGCAAGTGGAACCCGCTCAGTATGTCTTTTCAGTGCAGGCATGCCCATACGACCAACAGAGGCAGGCCGTCTTAAGCTTGGATTGATGTGTTTTGGTTTTTGCTGCCCTCCCGTGCTGCCTGCTCAAGGTTTGAGTGCCGGGCCCATGGCAATATCACTGGCATTCTGCCCAGTTGCGTCGGCAACCCTTGCGACTGGTGCTGCAATAGTGCTTCGGGACGCTATCTCTGTGGGTTGATACTTTCTTTCCGTGGCAGCCCTAGTGTCGGGTTTCTTCTTTGGAGTATGGCTTGTGTGTTCATCCGTACTCAGCTCCTTTTCTTGTGTTTGGGACAAGCCTGGGCACTCGTTGCTCAATGTCCTGCCGCGTTTATCCCTTAGAGGCCTGCCTACGGCTTCTGTTGGGACGGGCACGTTCGAAGCAAAAACCACGGCTGCAGCCATGAACAGCCGACTTCCATGCCAAAAGAAAGCTTGGACCTTCAACTCGTCCCGCTGAAGGACAGAACCATTCCTTAGCATCCCGCCAGTCCATCTGCAACCCGAGAAGCATCCCATAACCACGTACTACAGGTGTCTGCATAAATACTAGTGACAGCACCTTGTGGTCTCAGTCACAGGAGTGTACTACAATATTCCTAAAACCTTATTCGACTTATCAAGGCCACTATATGTCAGCCTTGACATCTAGTCCGGACCTGTGACGAGGTGAGAACACCATCCCACAGGATCAGGCATTCTCGGGCGAGGCGTGGTGGAGGGGGAGGGGTTGGGGTGGCCTCGTTTGGTTGCTGATTTCGACCTGGTTTCAAGTTGGAGGGATCGAGGCAGCTTAAGTTTGTAGGTGCTACGTGCTACAAGTAATGCTGGCAAGATGAGGATTTCCAGTTTCGGAGTTGATGGCAAAGTTCAGGGCCAATCCAAGACACCGAGCCCAAAAGCCCCACCCTTCACAATCCTGATCGAACGTCCCAGTCCCGGCATGCCAGAAAACAACGGCCCGGGGCTCAAGTTAGGAGCTTCGACGGTTTCCAGGCATTTTCCCTGACAGCACCACATATTATATGATACTGTATATTTCTATATATTTTTTGTATATTATGTTAACTTGTTGTTTTATCTGTATGTCCACCCTAAACCCTAATCGAAAGGCCTTTCGGCCCTCCACTTTCCGTTCTCTGCCTCTTGAACGGAGCCGGAATAGATGTCTGGAGCGATCATGGAGGAGTTTAACTTCTGAATCAAACCCCAAACCAGAAGCCCCTGAAGAGATCGCGTTGCCTGTGAGGACTGTGATGGCCTGACTACCGGCCTAACCTGCGGCTCGCCAGAAGGGGCCCAGAAAAAGGGACGATCACTTCCGGAAGTGTTTGGTTGACGCGTTTTGAGCTGTGCGGCTTGCATGGGCTTCGATACATCCTTTGTCCCAAATTCTACAGTGCCCCTTAACCCCTACAGCCAGGACTCTAACCGCGAGTTGTGGTTTAGGGTTAGAGGTTTTGTTGTATCTATCCTCTCCAGTCAGCCCTTGCATTCAAAGGAGCTTGTTATTTGGTTCAGTGTTCAGGGTTCAGATTCAGGGTGTTAGAAGAGGTTGTGCTGTTTGCTTTGCTGTGAGACTTGCTTTCGTGCAGCATGGGCAGAGGCATCAGTGTGTTACATCTCGCTGTGCACTTCGCAGAAGCCTGGACAAGAAGCCATAAAGCAAGACCTTGAGCACCATGTTGGAATCAGGTTGTACCAGGTTTGGGGGTCAGGACTCTATATCCTAAACTTTAAACCTTGAGCACGAAGGCCTAAACCCTCAACCCATAAACACCCGAAGCCGCCCGCCTCAGGTGAGGTGACCTGCAAACCGGGAAGCACCCCTAACTCGGCCACGATGAGTTGCGACGTCAGTGGACACCTGCATGGCACCCTCCCGTCGCCGGGCCAAAGTGTTCCGGTAATAACGGCGTCTGAGTGAAGGCTCTTGCTGTGATGGGACAAGCTTTCAGTGACCTGAGGATGCGCCGGCGGTTTGTGTGTCAGGAGGTTGGGGTTTGTTTGACTTTCATGTGCTACTCTTGGAACATCGGCTCCAAATGGGATCCCGATGCCACCCAAGAGCCAAAGCCTCACACCCTAAGCCCGAAACCCTGAACCCTAAAACCCTATAAGATAGGGGCCTCAATAATTATCTACACTGTTGTGGGAGTATAACGGGCCCCTATAGTAACCTTCTAAATTCTAAACCAGATGCCCCCCCCCCCGCTTCAAAAAAAACAGCTCGGATCTTAGGATTTGCAGACCTGCTCTCTGTCCAGCCAGCACGGCTTTGGAGGACACCTCGGGGGGTGTGAGGCTTCGTCTTTGTGTTTATGTTTTGTTTGGGGCTTAGAGGATTTCATGTGGGGCTTCCACGCCTCTTTCTCTTTCGGGTTCAGTGTTTTAGGGTGCAAGACTTTGCACTTGCATTGCTTGCAGTTAGGGCATTTATGGTGCTAGGTTTGACCGGGGTTTTGGGGAGACTGTGGATGCACGGTTTCGGGTTTCGGGGTTAGAGTTAGAGGCATTTGCAGTTAGGCAGGGTGTTTCTCACCTAGGTATATGTAGGCTTTGGCGTTCAGGACGAACAGAGCTGAAAGGACATTTCAGGTTTAAGGGCGAGTTTGGGTCGACGGTTGTTTCGTGATTCGGGTTTCTCCAGCGTTGTGTCAGGATATCTTGGGCACAGAGCGCTTGACAGTTTTTTGCACAAGTGTAGCTGCTGCGCCGTAACATCGCAGCAAATCCTTTTGCTTAAAAATCCTAAACCCCAAGCTCCGAGCCCGAACCACATTAGACTCCAACTCTAAACCCTTAACAATCCGCTTTGCCACAGGATCCCTCGCTGGAGCACAACTGTCAAGATGTCCCCTTCGGACGGAGCTGCAGCGTCTTCTGTGCGGAGGGGTCTTGCGGGGCCTGATTGAAACGTGTAGGGCGTTTCGGGTGTTGCGCTTCGGGGCTTGCTCAAAGTACAGTAGTTGCTACTGCTGCCCCTTAGGGTTCCTTGCTAGCTGCTTCTTCGACGACTACCACTACTACCACTACTGTTGCTACTACTGCTACTGCTGCTACTCCTTAGCTTTCTTCTTTAAACTATAGGTATCAGCTCCCCCACACCTTGGGTTGGAAGGTGCAGGAAAAGGCCTTTTAGCTCACGGTTCGGGGTTCAAGGTCCGATTGGAGATGTAGTGTGGCGGATGCGGAAATTAAAGCTTCAGGTTGGGCGGAAGAGGATGTGTGTCTGGTGGTGTTGAACTGGGGTTCCCAAGGGAAAGCCTGAGCCCTAAACGCGAAACATCAGCTTATGTGCCAACGGACCTGCCCAACACAGAGTCTCGTGGAGTAACAGCCAGGCAAAAGGGCCTCAAAAAAACCGAAACTCCTTCTTGAGGTTTTGGTGCTTTCGGTGTGCCCGGGGATGAGCCTCTCCCAGAGGTTGCGAAGTGAATCGGGGATTTAGCAACTTACCGACGGGGAACACAGGATTTGATATGTGGATCACGTTAGGTCGATTTGGGTCCCCACCCAAAGGCCGTGGTGCAAGAGTCTCCGTGGCAGGTATCAGCTCAATGGAACTGATTCTGGGGAGGCGGGCTGTCGTGGGGAATGGGGAGAGGGCTCTCCAGGTAGTCTCTCCTACTTTCAAGCAGGGTTTGAGTCTCGTGGGCAAACTCAAGCCCATGACAATGGTGCTAGCAGACTTCGGGCTTTCAATATGAGATTCGGGTGCATGGACCCTGCGGCTTTTCCAAATTTGGAGTCCTGCTGCTTCTACTGTTGATGATATAAATCCTGCATTACCTTAAGGAGCCTAGACTGTGGGAATTATGGATATTCCTGATTATGGCTAATGCAGGATTTATCTCATCAACCGTATCAGCCCCAGAAGGCCTTCGACTCCTAGACCTTCGAACCCTAGACCCCGAGCTCTTCAGTGACCACTTTGCAGCGCACTAGAACGGGAGGCAGGTGGGTATGAGCACCCGAACCCAGAGAGCCTAATACCCCTTAATTGAGGAACATGGCTTAATGTCTATAGGGCTTCTTATTGTGATTTAAGCTATATTCCTTAATTAAGGGGTACTGGGCTCTCTCTGGGAAGCCCTCAACCCTAACTTCTAAAGCCTTTAGACCCAGATCGCTAGCCCAGAAAACTCCCATCAAGCCCTAAGCCCCGAACCCCAAATCCGAGTCTCACAGACTGAAGCTCTGCTGATCCTGGCTTCCAGAGCCCCCATGGCCCAACACTCCGATCTCCAAACCCCAAACCTCAGTATAGGAGCCTGAATGGTCACACATGATATTCGCTAGGATGCCCGACTGTATCTGTATACTAGGGCATGCACCAATGATTATAAGACCCCTACACACATTCTAGGGGTCATAAGCCCTAAGCCCCAAGCCCACTACCCGAAAGCCTCGACCCCAAACCCCCGGAACCGACAGGTCTGGGACTGTATCCTCGATGGTTCGGGTCAGCCGATCCTTTCAGGTGCGATCCCACCTTGCGACGCGGCGTCCAACGGAGGGTTTGGCTTTAGCTCTTTACGCACAGCCCTAAGGCAAAAGCCATCAAACTCACGGCACAAGCCGGCCAGCCACTGTGGGACCGCGGTTAAGCCCCTCCGCATCGATGGCGCTTGCCGACCCAGAACGCGCGAATTTGCAGTTTTCTGCCCTTTGTTTCCCGTTGTGCGCTCAGTACCGTCTTATACCGTGTGACCTCTGCTCCCTTTGTGCCCTTCTGTGCCCGTCGTCTTGATGCCTCCATGTTTCACTAGCCGATACTGTAACGTAGAGCTTCAGCTTTCAGTTGCTTGTGGCGCCGCTCATCCTAAACCTTCAATTCCGAGCTCCGGAGGAATCAAAACAAACCGTGAGATCTGTAAGCCCTGAAGCTTGGAACTCTTGCGCCTTTCCAAAGCCCCAAAAGCCTCTTACCAAGGTGAGCGCATTACCTGCGCCAGCCTGAGCCAAAGCGATGTGTTGGTGGACAACTGCACGAACATCCCAGCCGGCTCGTGGGGGCCCCAGGTTCATGGCTTTTTGGGTGTAGGACCTCGGGAGGTAGGGCTTCGGGGACATGTTACGCTTCAACTACGCGTTTTTGGGGGTTCGGGACCTGGGAATTCTTGGGGTTCCGGGTTCGGGAGGACTTTTGGTTTTGGGATAAAGGGTTCAGGGATCCCAGAATGTCTGTTGGGCAGAGGGTTTTCGTGTTTAGTGTACCCGAAGCGATCAATGATGCTGAAGCAGTATCTCCGAAGCCGGAACCATGCATCACAGACACGGTACGAAGTTTCATAGTATTTGATTCCCAAGCGCGTTGCTAGACCTGGCTCACGGGGGTGGACGTTTTACTGCGGCTTGAAGTAGAAACCTGAAAGAGCCTCAGCACACACTCGGCAGCGTGGACTCAACGCCTGGATCATGCCGCCGGTGTTTCGAATTTTAGGAAGCGGCCAAGGTGAAGGGTAAGAGTTTGGTTACGCTGTCCACCATGTTCACGTTCAGGTGCCGCTGCGATGAGTGTTCGTGCGAGTGGTAGCATTGGTTCCGGTCTAGAACTGGTTTCAGTAATTTCGATTATGGATGTGGTGGCGGGTTTGGGCCCCAGCAGACATGCTTCTTTGGCCACCGGCACGGGCCTGCCGTCTATGACTTGCTCTGACCCACTCACTGCAACAAGCAAGACGCAGAGTTCTGCAAGTCAGACGGGCTTTGGTTGAAGGTGCGGAATGTCGAACTTTCGGGCGGGCTCATCTCTTCAATACCCTCCAAAAGCACTTTCAAGCCTAACCCTGAAAACCATCTACGGACCTTCCGCCGCGGATGCTAGGTCTGTGAGGGCGTTTCTGCGGGAAGAGCCGGGTTTGGGCTTGGAGTGGACTCAGGGAAGGCTCATAGGACAAATTCAGAGAAACCCTAGTTGTCATGGCAAGGCAGCCAGCATAACAAGAAGAAGCAGCAGTTCCAACGACAGCAAGGCTCATGGCGGAAGGCCCTAGTTCCCGAGAGAGCCGGACACCTCTACACCTGGAATCCTATAGCTTGATATGTGATAATGAACACCCAGCCCTAATCCCCAGAACCCTAGGTCCAGCATAAAACGTAAACCCTAGTGATATGGGGGGGCCTTAATAGTTGCCTATACTATTGTAGGGGTTCCTTATTATACGTATAGTAAGATATACCCCAAAACCCGATTGTAATTATTAAGGCCCCTACAGTATAATCCTCCACACGATCCTTCGCCAGCGCCCGAGGACCTGTGAGCAGCACTGCCAGGAGGGATACGCACCGGCCGCGTGACGAGATGCTGCATGTTTATCGCGTAGGATTTAGGGTTTAGGGGTTTCGGGTTTTCGGGTTCGGGTTTATTGTGTAGGGTTCAGGGTTTTAGGTTGGGGTATATCGTGTAGGGTTTAGGGTTCATGGTTCGAGGCATGCAGATTGCTCTTCTATTCCTAACTTTTGCTGCACAGACTGGGGATCCCCAGATCAGTCATTGTACCATCAATATTTCATTTCGCTTATCATCTCCTTATGTTTTCCATCGCGTTTAAACGTCATTTCCTCGCCGCGTGCTCCTCTTAACTAACGCGCCAGGCTTTACGAATTCCTGGGTTTCTAAACCAGATGTTTATAATTTCCCTGCTGCCGGCCCTGTAGGAAGCACCCGAGAAAGCAGTCATGAGGCACTTCTCTTCTTCTCACTTTCTTGCCCCCCCATCTGTCAACTGCGAAGCGCCCTGCAAGAACCTGGTTCCAAGGGTTGGCACTAGGGTTCCACAACAAGGTTACCGCCAAAACCGGCGCCCGAAACCCTGAGCCAAAAACCTCAAGCCGTGAGCCGCGAAGTCTTAAACCGCTGCCCTAGCAATGGCGGCCAACCTTCCCAGGGAGTTTTGACCTCCTCCGCAAGGTCCGACTTGTCCCCATCGTATTTTATGGGTTGCGAGTTCGGGCTCTAACATTGTTCGGAGTTTAGCTTTCGGGGCTCTAAGTTCAAAACCATAAATCCTTGACTTCAAACTTTTGTGGCGGTTTACTTGGCCCGGGTTCTAAAAGGGTATAAGCCTTTTGAGGGCTTTAGGTTTATTTACCGACTTTTCCATGGTCAGTGCTCATGTTTCAGATGTTGCCAGGGAAAGGTTGCAGAGTTCAAGGATGAAGCATCAAGGGGCGTCCTGGCACCTTGCTGCTGGATTTCAAAGGCTTAAGCTTGGATCCCGTAAACTCTTGACCCGGTTGCAGGTTTAATCGAAAGCCATGAGCCCTAAACACCAGCACAAGAACAAAGCAAATCGACTCCCTTTCCTATAGCTGAGGTCAATGCCTCTGTCGCTGTCTACACCTGCGACATGTCCGGTCAAATCGCAAACGGCGGCGCGAGTGTATTCTGTGCCCCTCACAGACCTTTGCAAGGCTGAGTAGCAGGTCATTAGGATAGGAACCTCGAGAGAATTCAAAGCTTGTATAGATAAAGTTCTCTGACCATCGTAGAGTTAGTATGCCGTATCCTAACAAACTATTCTGAATATACCACTCGCTTCATATATTTTTAGACATATTTATTGAGTTGTTTATTTGCACATCTTCCAGAGGCCCGAGGAACCCGATCTGGCACCCAAGCGACCCTTGAATATCCGAGGGCATGTCGAGCCTCATTCGGAGCCTAGGAATGAAGTTCTCTAAAGAGGCTCGTAGCCCGTGAGGCAAACACAGCATGCTCAACCCGAGAGACCGTGAAAAATCCCGAAGACCTTAGAATGGGTCTTGGGGCTTTAGCATCTAGGCTGCCGGGTACAGCGTTTGCGAATGGGTTCCCTCTCTGAATCGCTTAGCCCAGAGACTTCCTGCACATGAGGACTTTTCACCACTGGGATCCTTTTGCATCACTTTTCTGGAACTTCAACCTAAACCCTAAAGTACCCCACACCCTAAGCCGTAAACCCGCTAGCGAAGCTGCACCACTGCCAGGTGCAGCAGTCGCCTGCAACACCAGCGTGTCACTTCCGAATGTGCTGCACACCTGCGATGGCGTGGCTCGGTGGTAGAGAGATTATTCTAATCTACGAGAATCTCACCTGATAATCGCCGTTCGATCATATCCGTCGAGAAGGGACAGTTGTCTATCATGGACCTCTTTGCAGGACATGTCGTCGTGTCCGTAGAGGGTTTTGTGAATTATCAGGAATTCGGAGTAGTTCCTCTGCACCGTTAAACCGTAAATCCTCAACCCTAAACTCTGGAAGAAGCCCTTGCTCACAGGTCCTGGCCAACCGGTCCTGCTATGCCTACTGTGAAGACGGCTTCGAGCTCCAGCAGAACGAGGCGGCCCCAGTATTAACATCATTGTTACTACTACTGTTAGAACTAGTAGTATTGTTCTTACTATTACTACTACTACTATTACGTTTTATTTTCTGTTATTATTGTTCTTCTAATAGTCATCCGTGTTATTTTGTCACTACTATTACTGTTATTTTTCAGTTTACGGCTAATATTGTTGTTACTAGAACTTCTATTAGTATCATCATTAGTATTGTTATTGTTCTCAGTATCATTGTTGTTATTACTATTAATAGTATTGTTGTTACATCCCTAAACCCGAAGCTTCATCGTATTCATCACCCTCAATCCTAGACCCCCAAGCCACAAAAGTCTTTGAAACGCCATGAGCCACGAGAGCCTAGACCTCAAAGCACTTCAGCACGCGAGCCCCTACGCACCTCCGAACTCCGGACTCAGACTCTCGCTGGTTCCCGTACTTCTGAACTTGACTCAGTGTTGTCATCCAAGTAGGTGGAGTCCTGAGGCTTCAGACTCTAGGGAAGTCACGTCTGGCTTATTCAAAGGCATGCAGTGTTGGGTTTAATGGTGTGGTGTTTCACGATTTAGGCTGCCAGGCCTTCGGGTTCAGGCCTTAAGGATTCAACAATGCAGGGCCTCGTGTTTTTCTCCCCTTGAAGCGAATCCCCATCAAGTTGTACCCTGAGCTTGAAGGTGCCCCTGTGGACATGTACCACTGAAGCCGCTCTGCTGTTCAGAGCCATCTTTCAGAACTTTGGTGTTTAGGGTTCTAGGCTTTAGGGTTTAGGCTTTAGCGTCCGGCCCGGCCGACGTTTGATTGTAAACTGACCAACACCCCTAGCAAAAGTAGAGGTCGGAATAGTTTGTAATCGTATCCCACTCTCGTCCCCCATCGCCCCTATACAGGTCTACTACAATACACCCCACCAAAACCCTCCTCTAACTATGAAGACCCATGAAAGTCAACTCGGAGGCGGCGGAAGATTGTGCTTTGGGGTCTTGCGGATTTCTCTGGTCAGGGGCTTGAGTTTTGTGCTCCTTGGTTTTGGGATTTTTGGGGTTTCTAGGTAAGCATTCGCTTGTATCTCCGCCCCCCAAAAAACCCCAAACCTAAGCCTCAGAATAGCACATCAGGGATGCACAATGACAAGGGGAATACAATTCCTATTTTGACAAGAAGTATTTGCTAGACAGCCAATGCTAAAGGCTTGGTTTTGTAGGCTTCGGTGCTTTAGTGCAGGGCACACGGGAGCACGAACTGTTCAAGCACCACCGTGCTTCAGGCCCCAAACAAAGGGCCCATATGCTAAGACAGCTATTCTCGATGTCCTCTGTCAGCTGTCTCAAGCGATTCAATACATCCCCCTATACCTACCCCTCACCTCCCTATACTCTAAACCCTGAGCTTGATAAACCGAACCCCCAGCCTCAGGCGCCCAAGATCAATGGGTATCGCCAAACCCTAGATCTTAAATCCCAAACTCCAAGCGCACGATCTCCAGCCCCAAGCCTCCTGTAAACCCCACAAGCCCTCCAAAGCCTTAGGCCCCAAAACCCCGAACTCCAATCCCAAAGAGCTGAGGCCAGCGGCCTCGCAGCCGTCAGCGACGTGCCTGCCATCGAACTTGGGCGCGAGAAGTGCGTAAGGGCGTAGAAGTTTTGGGGTAAGGAGCTTAGAGTTTTATGGGCTTCTGAGGTTCTTCAAGCGTATTCAGGGGGATTGAACGGTTTTGTGGATTAGGAAGGACGTCTCGCCGCACGATGGGAACGAATATGAGCATGTTTAAAATCCACCCAAAATTACGCACATTTCGCTAAGTTTCGGCCTCTGGTCGTCTCTGACTTCTTCCGAAACTGTTGGAGCCTAAACCCTAAACATGAATTCCTAAACCCCAAACTCAAAACCCGAAGCCCTAAACCTTGGACCCCAAAGTCTGAATCCTACGCCGCTGTGGGACGACGTATGAAGGATTTCGGTTCTTAGCAGACCAGGAGGGCTCAGGATGGTCTCAGAAATCATCGGGTCGGCCGGGGAGGGTTCTACTAAGGGGCGAATACAGAAGTGTACCTAAAGGAGGGTTTAGGGTCTAGAGTATTTGAAGGTGAGATTCGGGGTTCAGGATTGAGAGTCTTTGAAGGCTAGTGTCTAGGGTGTAGAGCTTAGCGTGTTTAAAAGGGCACTCAGAATCATAGCCAGCATCATGAGATTGGGAGTAGATGAGGTAGTCAAGCAGTCATGATGGCAGATGTACCGTCATAGCAATACTTCTGAAAATGAGGGTGAACCACCAGTGAGTATCGTTGACAACAATGTGGCTCGTCTTAGGAAACAGGAAAATGGAGTGGCAGCGAGAACCAAAACAGGAATGCACAGCACTGGTAAGACAGACATCGACTAGCATCGTGTTTTTGACCCAGCCCCAACCGAAAACCCAACGGCACCCCAAACCTAAGCCCAGCGAAGGATGGATACGCTCTCCGTGGTGTGCTTCCGGTGCCCTACCTGCACCAATCCGAACCCTCCAAACCCAAAGCCCTACGATCTGACACCACCCAGCGACCGTCAAGAGCCGTGGGGCTCGGCCCGGAAACGGCCTCATCCCAAAACGAGCCTAAGGTCTGTGTAGCGCTACCCTGCCTCTACAACATTCCTTTCGGCTTCGAGTATGTGCACAACTGCGATGCGACTCTGCCACTTATCGGCACTTAGCCCGTTCCCGTGCGACTATGTGGAGCCCTCACAGCTCCAGTTCAGGCAGCCTGGCTCGGCAGGAGTAGCCAAGAAGCCATTGTTACTGGTTCTACAGGTACTTCTGCTCGTGCCGGTTCAAACAGTACAGTAGCATCAGTCGTAGAAGTTGAAGAGGAACTTAGTAGTAGTAGTCGTCGTCGTGGTGGTGGTGGTGGTAGTAATAGTCGTCGTCGTAGTAGTTGTAGTAGTAGTTGTTGTAGTTCTAGTTGTGGTAGTAGTACTAGTAGTAGCGGTGGCAGTGATAACAATCAGCATAGTCTCATAGTAGTAGCAGTGGTGGTGGTGGTGGTGGTGGTCAGTAGTAGCAGTAGTAGTTGTTGTAGGAGCTAAGATGCAGCACCTCGCGCCCAATCCTAATGCCGACTCAAACCCGGTACCCAACATCTTTGCATTCACTTGCCTAAATCCCTCGTTTGCCGTTTGACAGACAGAAGCTCCCAAGTGCTTCACGCAGAACAAGAAGCCTCTGTCAGGGCCGAACACGCAAACCCTTCAATCCCCAAACCCAGAACCGTAAATCCCTAAACCCAAACCCTTCAATCCCCAAACCCAAAGCCCTCAACCCAAAATCACCGAACCCACAACAGTAAATCCTTAAACCCTCAAGCCGCAGAAGGACGGATGCCACGTGCACTGTGGCCTGTGCTGCGGGCTTTGAGGGCCCTTCCAACGTTTGGACTTGCCACCCGGCATGGTTTTAGGGCTAAAGGTTTAAGGTTCAGGGTTAAAGGTTTAAGGTTCAGGGTTAAAGGTTTAGGATGTAGCGTCCTTTTTGGGTAGTCTTACAACCATGTTTCCTTTATCCCTGACCCCTACACCCATGAATGCTCGTCCTTTGTATGGGATGTCTCGGCTGTGTTAGATTCTCCAAGAGGTGCAAGGTTTAGGGATGTAGAATTCAGGGGTTTAGGTTAAGGATGCTGGCCTGAGGCATTGGGCTTGGGGGTTTTTCGCGTTCTTGTGGCATGGAGCGTGGTTCTTGTCGCCAGGAATCGGGAGGAGTAAGCTAACATGGAACCGTGTTCGTTTGGAGGAGAACAGAGCACATTCCTGAAGATTCAATGTCAGATGTTTGGTGCAGGTTGGGGTGGGGGGGGGGGGTTGAATGTCGCTGCAATACTGCAGAGGTTTCACAAGAAGATTACCGTTTGTTTTGCAGCTCATGTGTCGTCCTGTTGAAACAGTCATACATGGGCGTCAGTCAGTGTTCGCACAAAGGATCATCAGTCCAACTGCCGACACGCCCCAAACGGAACCCAAGTCATTAGCCCCGAAATCCCTGCGCCTATCCTTTCCCCTGAAAGCTGAGACAATTCCAAGCACGCAAGCCCGTATGCTCAACAGTTTAACAATGAATCCTAGGTATGACATCCAGAGCCCCATGCAAGCACCTGACCAAGAAAGCATCCGCTTTTAGAGGTTTTGTAAGAAAAATGAGACTGGGTCAGAAACCTGAGCTACTTCCTAGAAGCATCCTAGAAGCAGAACACCCTAAACCCGTCAACCCTACGCCCTACCACCCCCTACCTGCAGCCTAAACTCCCAGCGTGAGCGCAGGCCAACCAGACGGATTGCTGAATGGCTCTTATCCGGTATGCCTGGAGGTGAGGTTCGTAGTTGATGGTTGAGGACTCAAGTTATCAGGATTCAAGGAGTTCAGCGGGATTAGGTGCACAGGGTGACTTTAGAGCTCACGGTTTGGGGTTCAGAGTGTTCGGGAGTTAGTTCAGGCTCTACGGTGCAAAGGGTTCAGGAGTTCAGCGTACGATCCAGGGTTTGGGCTCTACAGGGTTGACGGTCTAGGAATTCTGGCTTAGGCCGTTCTTGGTTGAAAGCTTCGGCCTAGCAGTTAGACCCTTGAAGAAAGGGGTTTATCGCCAAGCTCGCAGCTTCGTAGAACAACAACAAGAAAGATACCAATACTGAGAATAATGCTAATAATACCAATACTAATAACAACAATAATCATCGCCACAATACTGAATACTACTAATTACTAGCAAGCCCGTAAAGATGAAGGGTGACTGTCGGGCTCAAGGTATCGGAGTCAGGATTAGGGCTTCAGCTTGGCATGTTTAGGGAGTAGGGTGCACAGGGCTTCGGGTTTAGCCCCAGGGTCTTTGGTGCAAGTTTAGGGCTTACATCCTGGAGTTGTAGGTTAGTCTATCAGTGTCATTTTGGGGGCCCAGGGTTTGTCACCTGGTGGCCGTTTTTTTTGGAGTTTCACATTGATGGTCTGCGAGAAGGCATGGAATGTCTTTTTGTAATTAGTATACTTGGAGCATTAAGAACTGTTGTAGAGGGTTAATTGTGCGTGGCCCTACCGACCCAGTCAACGAAAACGAGCGCGTGGATCCCAAACTCAGGCCCGTTTGACCCTCAGCTCTAAACCTTAAGTCCTGGATCCTAAATCCCGACGCCCGACATCCTACCAATAGACTGCAAAACCAACTTTAAACTCCAAACTCCCAACCTGAGAAACCCTAAACCCAATATGTCTTGGAGCAAGTTTAGGGTTTAGGGCTTAGGGAAGAAAGTCCTACATCTTGAACGCCGGACCTTCCAGCCTTGAAGGTCTGAACTTTAGATCCTAAACCCGGAACCAGAGACCCTTATAGGAACCCCAAAAAGAAGCTTTAAAGGAGCTCTAATAAGAATGTCGAGCTCCAAACCTGGAACCAGGGGCCCCAAAGCCCAAAACCACTTGCCCGGATTTTGGTTTCCTTCTTCCGGGACCTGGCTCAAGCTTAAGTTGACCTTTAGCCCAGTCCTATATGCTTTTTCAGGCCCAAACCCGCAAGTGTCCCGTGTGTGTTGATCCCATGTTTCGGTACTGCAGGGGCCTGAATAATTAGGATCGGTTTTGGGAATGATGCATCATTGTGTAGTTGCAAATGATACACTCTCATGAAACCCTGAAGCAACCCTTCCAAAGCCGTAAAAACTGTAAGGGCCTTAATAATTAGAATAGGGTCTTGGGGTATATTATACTATGATTATACTAAGGAACCCCCCACAATAGTTTTGGTAATTATTAAGGCCCCTATATTATACCCTTTAGTTTGCAGGTCACCACCACGGAGACCTCGGTCACCGCCACGACAACTGTAACGGCCCCTGGCTCAGACAGTATAGGGGCTGCTGAATCATGAGTAATTTGGGGTTCTATGGGTTGTGTAAGCGCTGCATATGGGTTTATAAAGGGTGGCTTAAGGTTGTTAAAAATTGGGGGCAAGTAAATAGTAATTCTTTTCCTGGCAGCTCCCTAGCAAAATCACGAAGACAACATCGGTTTGGGGAGTTGGGCGCGACGATTTGACGAGGTTTGGCTCAGGCCGCCTGGGCTTGGTTCTCGAGCCTTTGGGTGTAGGTTCACCGGTTCAGGTTGAGGTTCAGGGTTTAGGGTCCGGGGGCTTGGGGTTTAGCGTTTAGTTTATGGTTGTATACTGTGCTGAGACTCACGGCCACGCCTTAGAGCCTTGGGGTTGGAGGCTTGTAGAACTACGATCGATGGTCACGATAATTGGACGGAGTGTCCTATTGCACGCAGGCTGTTGGACGGCTGTTTTGAGCTTTCAAGCTCCAGGTGGGGTGCGGTATCGGAGTTTGTTTTGCGGTTTGGGATAGTTAGCTGAGGCTGACCTAAGGTGCTGATGATGAGGCCAACGTTTCCCCAAATGCTGCAGGGAACTGACTAAGAATGCCCGGATTCTCATCTTCTGATTAAGCATCGTCTTATGCACCCCTTGCAAGAGCACTAAACACCCAGCTCGAAGCCGTAGGTTCCTGCATATCCTGCGCTAGGTCACAAGCTCTACAACATCATCAACTACGTTCTGGAATGGAACGGTCTTGCTCCGGGGGTACCTAGACGCTGCGCCGCCGCTGGGATTCGTCAAGGGTTTAGAGCGGTAATGCTCAGCAACAAACAAGAGGGAAAGCCCAGTGCACATTACCGAGAATTATAGTCTTCTTCATGCATATGCATAGAAGTATGTGTCTGTGTTTATTGGCAATACGTGCCTTTATTGTACTTGCATTTATTATAGTCACAGAGCCTCCATTGTCGTGTGGGCTTTGAGCACAGGATTTGGAATTGAAGTCTTGTAGTATTGAGCGTCATGGCTTTAGGGTACAGAGTATGGAATCACCGAGCCTTGAAGCCGAAGGCTAAACCTAGTTCCTAAAGCTCCTGCTTTGCAGCCGATCGCTGAGGGTTTGGGGTTTAGGATTTAGGGTTTAGGAAACCCTAAACCCTAAACCCTTAAACCCAGGCAGGTGCAAAAAGGAGCTCAAAAAAAAAGCCCTTAAACCCCAAATCCCTAAACCCTAAACCCTCATCACCAACAAAAAGCGTCGGAAATCCGAAGCTCGAAGCCACCAAGGATGGCTGAGGGCCAAGTGGAGCTGGATGATGTGCCGGGGCCTTTTCCCGGAGCATTCATGAGAAACTGAATCTTGAAATGTTTGTGATGTTGTGCACCCACGGGGTCGTTAACGATCCGTCGAAGGGCCGATAGCCTGCAGCTATATTTACTTGGAGTAGGTATGAGGAGGGGGGTGGGTGGGTCGCAAAGCCATATCTGACATGGAAATAGGCGTCCCGGTATGCTATTCATGTAAAGTGTGATTCTGGACACTGGAGTTTAGGTATCTCTTGTGTGCTTTTTGTTGTCTTGTGTGTTTGGGGTGTTTTTCCTTCAGCTTTAGTCCCAGGGCTTGGGGTTTGAAGGTTTGAATTTCGCGTCCAGGGTTTTGCTTTCGGAGTTCGGGTTAAGCTTTCGGAACGGGTATTGTGGAAGCCTGGATAAACCGTTTTACGATTCCTCAGGGTCTCTGACGCGCCCCCCGCCCCCGCCGCCTTTGAAATAAGGCTTTCTACGATCGGGCCATGTCGGATGGGGTGAGCGGAGGGTCTAGGGAGTCTAGGGCTTCGGGCTTGGCTTTTCTGGTGAGAAGCCTTAAGCCCTAAGCCCGAAAGTCTAGCCTTTTTCGAAGGACGACAGCTTGGGGCACTTTGGGTGTAAGTGCTACGGTCTACAAGCCTGGGGTTTAGGGTTTGGCAATTGAGACGAATTCCTTTGTTTCCAAGCGCCACAGAACAACCAGTCCTCTGAGGGATGAGTGATGTTCGCGTGCAGCTCTGTTCCAGTTCAGATTTTGAAATTTGTCTGCAGTATTAGGGGTTTGGGGTGGGGTGAACGTTGGACCCTGAGACTGAGGATGTCTCTCTTCGTCAACGATTCGCAGGTAACTGCAGGCCTCGGGGGNTCATTCCAGACAACATTGCCTGCAGGGGGAAGGGGGAGCATTGGCTCTGCTGTGTTGGGTGCTGATACGAAGCCAAGCCGAAACCTTACAGTTCAAGTTGGAAACTCCGATGTGCAGGGTCGGCCTTTTGGGCCGGTTCAGGGTTTCGGGACCGTCAAGAAGATGACGTGGATCGAGCGAGATGGTTCCGAGTGATCGTGAGGATGGGCTTGAGGGTTTGGGGCCCAGTTCACGATTCGGGGGGCAGGCCTTGTTTCTAATCCTCTGCCCTACAATCTAAATCCTGAGCCCTACGCCTTAAATCCTAGAACCTGAAGCTTAACAACCTTACTTATATCCTACGCTAACGCCTACATGAACCGCCAACCCTCCGGCAGAGTTGCCTCAAGGCTTTTCGTGTAAGTCGGAGGCTTTCCCCAAGCGCCGCGGTGGCCCGCACTTCAATTGAAGCTGCGCCGGCATCTGCAAACCGGTCATGACCGCTTACAGAGACTTGAAGGTCTGGCCGACGCCCTGTTGCCGGCAGAACATGATAGCATCGGCTGAAAGAAATGCTCTCCATGCCGAGTCCAGATCATGGGGCCTTTGTGTTGTGGGCTGGTTGATGAGCCATGAACCCTACACTCCCGAGGGCTGGTAGTGTGCAGCCTTGAGGACATCAGGCCGGAACCAAGACTGACAACAGATCCACCCCTTAAGTCACCCTACACTGTCCGTCGTCACTCACCGTTGCTAGTTGGGTTTCCGTGGCTTTCTGGCTTTCTAGCTGTGGTGCATACGATCTGCACAAGTCCTGGGGATCCAGGCCATGGGGATGACCGAAACCCGAAAGCCTAACCCCCAAGCCCTAAAATCTTAATTACAGGGTTCTGAAGGGGCACATGGGTTGTGTAAGGGGCTTGCAAGGTGGCTTCTATGGGATTTTTAATGTCTGCTAATTTCAAAGGGATTGGAAGGGGGTTTGTGATTGGAAAAATGGTCCAGAGTATAGGGTTTGTTGAGGGAAAATCCTCAACCCTGACCGGCGCAGGTTTCATCCGTGCAGTTGCATCGCTTTTCAATGTCAGCGCCGTTTCAGTCGATGCTTGGCAGCAGACGGAGAGGGGTGGGAATCAATGGTGGACTTCCTAGTGGGGTCTGCATCATAATGATGCTACTATTCAGGGTTTGCATTTCAGGCCGGATCCAGACATCTAAGGATTTAGGCTTCAAACCTGTGAGTTTGCGGTTTAGGGTTGGGGATTTACGATTTAGCGGAGAAGGTTTAGGTTTTAGGCCTCATGAGTTTGCCATTTAGGCTTACTGGTTCTTCTAGATCCGACACCCCAGGCTCCTAACATAGGGGCCTGAACGACAAGAATATCCCTAAACCCTTACACCCTAAACTCTACTCTCCTTACTCAGGGCTCCATATTCAATCATGAAAGCCTTGTGCCACGAGATCTTCTGCACTGCACCCCGCGCACCTGCGCGTCAGTGTTGGGGGGTAGGGTAGGGTGTAAAGGTTGGTTTAGAGTTTACGGTTTCGGGTTTCAGGGAAAGGGGATTTTGGATTTGGGTTTGCGATGGTCATAAACCAAACGCTGCAAAAAGCGCCCTCTTGATGGTCTTCTTGGGCCACCCGACTCGATTACTGAATCGCTGTTGTAATGATAGGCAGTTCATGGGCTGCGAAGTACTTAATGTTTATCTTCTAAGATGCCCTTAAAGGGCTGGCCATCCAGACTCCTATTTGTATTGTGGGTCTACACCCCAAGACCCAAATCCTAAGTGGTAAACCCCGGACCAGCCTTTAGGGTAGGACCTCACAGCTGAAACCTTGAAGCTTCAAAACGGGGGGAGTTCCTTCCGCTCAAATCCGGCCGGGATGGACTTCAAAAACCTCCTGGCGTCCGATGCTGTGGGGTTTCCTTTTAGGGTTCCCCTACACCCCTGCAAAGTATGCCTTTTGGGTTATAGGTTAGGCTAGAACCAAACCCAAACTTACCCTAAGCCTTAAACCCTGAACATTTTGCTAAATTTTGGGGTTTGGGTATTGGTAGGAAAATATCACTCATAGCCCCGATGTAGCCCAAATCCATAAACTTGGAAACTTGACCCTTTAGACTGCCAGGAAGTGGACTTGATTTTCAATTCAAGTGCGTACAACCAGAGCTACAGCCAGGCTGGCCCTTGAGGGCTTGGGATTGCAGGATTTGAGTTTCGGCCTGCGTGCAATACCTAGAGCCCCGAACTTACCCGAACTACCCTTTGTTCGACAGCCGACAAAACTCTAAACCCGAAACCCAGGAATCATGATATAAACAGGGCATTCATTCACACCGTTGCTTAGCGAAGGAAGGTTCCACAAGGACTTGGGTTCGGGCTTTGAGTGGAGGGTCTTGCGGTTTAGGCTCCGGTTTATAGCAGGGAAGCTTATACTAAGCTGGTCCCAAGGGTTTAGGTTTAGGGCGTCGGCTTACCTACCTTTGGTTAGTAGGGAATGGAAGAATGGTAGTAATAGTAGTTATAGTTGTACCCCATTCCTCCATTCCCTACTAACCAAAGGTAAGCTTACGCTTTAGGGTTCACGGCTTGAGGGAGGCTTGGGCTTCTCGCATCGGTTGGGATTAAAGCTTGTGGTTTCTCGCGCTTGTGTGGCTTCTCTAGTCTCTTCTGCTTTCCATCAACTGCAAAATATCCGTCAGATCCTGAAAACGACAAAATTACCCCAGGTTTAGGTCTAATGGGATCGAAGGTTTAGTCCCAAAAGCTCTTCCTCGGAGGAGGCTGCCCGTGCTTTCTTCTCCGCCGACCGATCCTTCTCGTCGGTCGAGGCCGGGCGTGCTTAGGAATGTTAATATATGATCAGAAAAGGCTGTTCGGGGCATATTCAATTGTAGTTTTAATGGCCCTTAGCCCAAGGGAACTATGGGCAATAGCTTACTTTGGCTTCGAAAGAAGGGCTTAGGATTTCGGTGTTATTGGTTTAGTGCTGTTTGCCTACTGGGGGCTTTATGGCTCACACTCGTCGTTTTCCTTCCCCTCCTCATCATCGTCTTCGGTATCATCTGCATCTTTATCGGCCACGTCCTCGCCCTCTCTATTCACATCACAATCCTCATCTTCATCGTCATCACTCATACGATCGCGAAGGTAAGTCAATGTTCTGCGGTGCCTTGGTTGCGGTCTCTTTACACGAATTCGCTGAGGCCCTTAAGCACTAGACCGCCAAATTCCAATTCTAACCTCGGAGGATGGAGAAATCTTCTTGTCCGCATTGCTGGACTATTTCAATGAAAGCACTACGGAGGAGGTCGGCGTTGGCATTGCATTTTCAGGTTTGGCTTGGTTTGGGCTTTAGGGGTGTAGAGTTACAGTAATGTAGGATTTAGTATCCGGTTTTCGGATGTAGCAGGCATGTTTCCGAGTTCATCGAAGCATTGTTGTTGCAAGATTGCGGTGCTGGCGAGGTTGCTAATTTCCGAAAACCAGAACACATCAAGCCATAATTCCAAGCCTTCACAACCAACAAGCCCTGGTCCAAGTACTTAGGCGGCGCTTTAAGTTGGAAGCCTCGTATACTCGAAGCTCTCCACCCTTGCCTGCAACATAGCTCTCGAAACTGCTTGGGTCCTTAATACTCGACTGGGGCTACGGGGTGGGTCGTCCTGTAGCAACCTGGAGACTAATATTGTTGCGCATGATTCCAAAAACCGTTCTTATTGCTGGGTTGACTGAGGCATAACGGGGAGTGTCCGGTTATGCTTGGCCGACGAGCAACTCTACCATCAGCAAGTTCGGACCAACACCGAGTGACGGTGCATCATGGACTCTCCAGCCTCCCATCAAGCTTTGTCGGGGAGCAGCAAAAGCCCCGGGGGCGGGCATACTTACTAGTATGACCGAGACATCTCTCGATGCTGCAGATCGTGCTGCTGCTTTTTGTGTTGCTGGGGGTGGCTGTTTGGGCTTTGCACAGGAGAGGCCGCTTTTTCTGGCCAGGCTCGAGGGTTGTAGGCTTATGGCTTGAGTTTTAAGCTTTGTTTAGTTTACTTCATGGCGGGCCATCATACGACAAGCCGTGTCTGCCGCTGACACTTTGGATGCTAAGCCCCGTGACTTCCCGACTTGTCTCAAAACCTGTGTCATAAGACTTGAGCCTACTCAGCCAGTACCCGGAATCTTCAATCACTTCAGCGATTCTAGTCACTTTTGAGAACTCTGGAAATCAGGGTTTGGCGCTTCGGTATGGTGATGGCTGCTGCCTCATTTGCAATGCTGCTCATAGATTTTCAACACTGTCAACCCACAACCTGCTGGAATCTGTAGTGAGGTGGAGTTTTAGCTGTTTGGCTAAGCATAAATACAAAATCGTAGGTTTCAACAAGCGTCTGCTTCTGTCAAGCGTCTAGGACAGTGCAACTCGCTGTCTGCAAGGTCGTGCCAGAAGCCTCGAGAAAACACCTCTGGAAACCCTGCCGCTCCACAGCGTGAGCCCGAACTAAACACCCCGTATGCACCAACATCGCAACAACGGAGATTAAGCTAACTTTCAAGAGGATCCTAATCCCTGGAACCCTAAACTCTGAAATCCCTAAATCCCCAAACCCTAAACTCTAAACCCTAAACCGTGAAATCCCTAAATCCCCAAACCCGGAAAGGTGAAAGATCTCATCAACGAGCACTTGGTCAATGCAGGGCTCTGAGACCGCCCCGGGTCTTCGCCCGTTTTGTCTTTAAGAGTTTTCAAAAAGTTCTGAATACTCGTTCAGGCTTTCCAGCCTAAGGCTCGCTTCGGTCTGGGCTAGTGGCATTGATTATTCCCTTCTATGAGTTGGAGTTTCGTTGAGGTATCCTGTTGCATGGTGCCAGGTTCGAGGGCCCCTGGGGTCCGGACCGTGAGGATCAGCAGCTCAGCATCCAGCTGGAACCACGTCACAAAGCTCACGATGTATGCGGTAAATGGAAGGCATCCACTCAACATACAGCCGCCAAATAGCCTCCCAGTTAATTCTACCACAAGTGCTTCGAATGCAGTACCGAATCCATGAAGCTGGTGACGGCTGCCAGGGTCCAGCCTCGGTCAAAATGTAAACCCAAGCAAGCAACAAGCTTTTCATGCATGAAGTAGACGCGCATCGGCAAAGCACAAGCTGGACTTTTTGCGCCTGTGAAAGACAAAGCCTTTAACCCCCGCTCAGCCTTAAAGCTAAAGCCCTTAATAATCAGACAACCGTAAGCCGACCTCCTTCCATGTGCCTCGCGGTTTTGGTGTCTTAAGTCTTTGTTACGGCTCCTGGTGTTCTCTGGTCGAGGATTTGAGGCTTTGGGGTGTCGATTATCAAGTTTAGGTGTCGGCTTAGGCGTGTCTGCTTCTGTTGTTGGCTTCAGTTGTAAGGCCGAGGGTTTAGGGGGTTCTTGCTAACTCAGGTAGCGCCAGACAGCATCCAACCCCCATGTTCCCAAAGAGGTGAATACCACACCTCAGGCTCAACAGCCCTCGACCCTGCAAGCTACCACCCCGAAACCTAAGCCCTTAAAACAAGGTATGCATCAAACCCGAAGCTATCAACATGTTCTGATTCGAGAAAGTGCCAATGTCGAAGCTGCGCGCGCAGTTTGAAGCCTCAGCCCTTTGCAAGCATACGCCTGAATTCCAAATCGTGAGAAGTCGCAGCATCAGGTCAGTTCCAGCTATCGGATCGCGCAGCTTTTCCGGTGCCTCGGCGGGTTGAGGGCTATGGCCTTAGAGTTGAAGGGCTATGCGGCAAAAGCCTCCGGCCTCCTGTCCGATGAAATCTCCAACTGCTGCAGAAGGCAGCAGGGAAGGCACCCTTCTGCCACAGGGCGCTGCAAGCATCTCACCCTGTTCGTCGTCCTGCAAAATGTCGCCGCCCACCTCACCCTAAGCCGTAATCGTAGACCTTGACCCCACATTGATGCAAAAAGCCTAAAGCCTAAACCGTAAAGGAAGCCCAAGGCCAGTTTGATCCTTTTTTTACGGTGGAAGTTCTGGTCGCCCGAAGAAGCCTGAACCCTTCACCCCAAAGCCCAAGCCCCAAAGCCCAAGATGCCCTTTGGCCCGGAATTTAAAAAACTACAACAGGTTTTGCTACTGCTGAAAAGGGGACCTACATCCCAAGGGGCCCGAAACCCTCACGAAGCCGTCTTGCTGAGACCCGAGACCCCAAAGACCCATATGCTTAACCAAGCCCGAAACCTGCAGGTCCTGATCCGGGTACTGCATCCTCGGGTTGAAAGCTTAGGGTTCAATGTAGAGCCCTTATCAAATCTGAGCTTTCAGCAATCATGCGCACTCTGCTGACCCAAGGATGTCGTTGTCTGTAAACCGCGGCGACGACGTTCCAGAGGAAGTGAGTATTTGGCGGTGGCTTCCTCAGATGACCCAACAACTGCGTGTTTCTAGAGCGCGTCGGAGTTTCAGCCTCAGGGTTCAGTTTAGCTGTTTTCTTTCCATGGTTTAGGGCTTAGGGTGTCTTGAGTTGTAGTGTCGTCCGGGGCCTCTCCCAGAGTTTCGAGGTGTGTGTCCGGGCGAGAAAAGTATTGAGATCCGGACGATTTGTAGACTCGTACGGATGACCTACTGGCTGGAGTTACAGTGCCTTTCGAACCTCTGTCGCCTTAATTTCCAGACCTGTAGCTGGTTTGTCATCAGCGTTAGCATGAGCCCTAAACGTTAAACCCTAAGCCTAAACCCGAAGCCCTAAACCCTAAGCCCTAAGCCATAAACCCTAAAGCTGAAGCTGGAGTCGGCAGAATTGGTGACTTGGCCAAGACCTTTCAAGCCTTTGAGAGCCCTTCTCGGTTCAGAACCCTTGCGGAACTCGTATAGAAACCGCCGAGACCTCGAAGAGAAGAACTCTTGTGGAAGCCGCGCAGACCCATAACAAATCGCGACACCCAGCCTGAGCCCTGCACCCACAACCACTCGGCCTTGCCCTGAGGCTGCCCGAAGTGTTTGCAGCAGCTTGGCTGACAGGGCTGGGAGGCTTCAGGGATTTGGAGGTTCGTGCTCGCAAGATCTCGCAAGTCGCCCTAAACCCGAAACCCTAAGCTAAAAAAACTCCAAACTCTAAGCCCTTGACAGCAGGTCGCTAGAGGTACGGATTTCGGATCTAGGTTTTTTCGGGTGTAGGTACAGGTAAAGGCTTGGGTCTCGTTTTTGGACAGAAAGCCGACAGTCCTTGATGGGGATGTCGAGTTTCCTCTTGGGAACTTCAGGGGATTTGAGGTGTGCTTGAGCTTGAAGGCCTTGGGTCGCGTCGGAAAAAGCTCTGGATTTTTTGGGCTTGAGGGGCGTCAGAGCGTAGGATTCTTGGTATTGAGGTACACGGCTTTGAGGCTTGTATGGTGCTGTCTCCTTTTCGTAGGGCTTAAGAACTTCGAGCGGAGGCGAGGGTATCGCAGAACGAGGGTTCAACGAAGGTCTGGGGTATGACGTCTAAGATTTCGGACTTTGAAATCACAGCAGCGCCGAGAATTTGGGGCTTCAGCTCTTGTGTTCGAGATCTCGTGACAGAGGGAGCAGACCCAGAAACCCTGAGCCCTGAACAAAGGCGTCTTTCATGAATACAAGAGTAGGCATCTGTGCGATGGATTGTTTTTGGGGAAACTCCAAAACCGTGCACCCTGCACGCAAGACCCTGTGAACCCTAAGCCGTCAATTCGAAGCCGTATGCCGTCGAGCAGCTCCGGGTGTTGGTCCACTATACCCACGTGCCACCTTACTCTTCAGATGGAGAGAGGGTGCAAATTATAGGCTTTGTGCGTATATATGTATATTACTCTTATATGACGTATACTGTATAGAAGGTGCCTACAGGGGATGCCAAAGAATTCAGACCAGGCTCTTCAGGGTTTAGGGCTTGCGGTTTGGAGCGCAGTTCCCCTGACCCGTCCAATCCTCTTTGTCCTTGAGTTCTAAACCTTGCGCCCTGACACTCAAGCCATAAATCGTAGACCCCAGATTTCAAGTCGTCCAACTGGTCACTCAGAGCGCAAGCCCTCGCATGGATCTGCTTCGTATGAGGACGAAGCGCCGGAGGAGGCTACTGTGATGTGGCAGCTTGTCTGCCACATTTGTAGTTTCTTGTTCAGGGTTACAGAGTTTCTTTTGTACTCGTCTTCTGCTTGTGATTAGTTTTGTTCTCAAGCGCTTTTCCGATTCACCCTAAGCCCTAAACCTTAGCCGTGAAACCCCGGAGACTCGGGTCTGAATCCGCCTTTTGGTCGGGCTCGTCCCAAATCTTAAGCTTTTGGAGCCCTAGTCTCTCGTCCAGGCAGCCGTTACACGAAACAGTACCCCCCTTTAGCCCTTATGTATGATTAGAAGGTATATCCCCTAATGATCTCCACTTCATTTGCAAAATCATATCCCTTTATCGTGCCTTTGTAAGATAATGTCAGCCCGATGTAATAAACGTAGAATACATCGCGAAAACCGGAGTCCAAGTATCGATTCCTCTGTGTTCGTCGGCTTCCTCATGGAGCTGGAAAAGCGAAGCTTTAGGGTTTAAGGGTTTAGGGGTTTAGGGTTTAGGGATTTAAGCCTGCTCAGCCTTCTCTCGGTGTTTTTGGGGCTTGGGCTTGAGGATTCAAGCTCCCAAGCCCTACCTCCAAGAGCCGAAGTCCCCAACCTCAGTCGCCGGAGGTGGGTGGCCCCGGTCGTGGCCGGGGTGGTGTGCTGCATTCTTGGCGCCTTTCTTCTGCGATGGCTCCTCAAGACAGGCGCCTTGGCCAAAACCCAAATCCGAAAGCCTTACAGCTCACAGTCCCAAGCCTTGAAAGCCCAGAAAGCCGGAAAGACAACCTTAGAGCCCCAAAATCCGAGACTGTACAGTTCGGCAGCCCTAACCCCCAACACCCTGGCCTTTACATGGCTTCTTTGGGTCGAAGCTGCAAGCGTTGAGGATCCGCAAATTTCGGTGACATGCTGGGCGGGGGTTTAGGCTTGGGTGGGGCCCGCTTGCGAGGGTTTAGGGTTTAGGGTTTCGAGTTTAGGGGTTTAGGGGTTTAGGGTTTAGGGTGGGGTTGAGGGTTTATGTCTTTAGGGGTTTAGGGGTTTCGGGGTGCAAGCTTCCCACTATGGGACCCAGGCCCAATCCCTGAGCCCGGATCTTAGCCCTAGGCCGAAGAAGTAACCCAACACCGTCGTAGCCCTGATAGAACCCTAAACCCTAAACCCTCAAGCCCAGGATAAATAGAAATTGTTTGTTCTAATGTACATCTGCTTTGCTTTCAATGATTGAATGCGATTTGGGAAATCACCGAATCACCAATTTTCGCTATTTGGAGCGACTTAAAGCTTCCCAAAGCGTTTTTTTACTTTGAAGCTTTGGGAGATCGCCGAATTGCCAATTTTCGTGATCTTGATCAAGTTTGGGCTTCCCCAAGAACCACCAAAATGGCCAAAATTAGGCAATTTTGGCTACTTTTGCGGATTTGGGAAATCGCAAAATTGCCAATTTTCGTGATTTTGCATTATTCAATTGTTTTCCAAATGGCCAAAATTAGGGTATTTTAGCTGCTTTTGCTGATTTCGGTAATCGCCAAATTGGGCGATTTGGGCCTCCCCCCAGGGCCACCAAATTGGCAAAAACTAGGCAATTTTGGCTACTTTTGCGGATTTGGGAAATCGCCAATTTTCGTGATTTTGAGCAATTTTGCGCTTCCCCAAGGGCCAGCGAAATGGCCAAAATTAGGGCTTTTAGAGCAAAAGCAAAAAGCAAAACCTGCCCAAAAACCTCACATAAAAGCAAAAGGCAAAACCCGCCCAAAACTCCGGACTTGAACCCTAAACAATTTCTATAAACCCTAAACCTGAAACCCTTATTCAACCTTCCTGTGAAGCTCTGAACATCTAAAGGCACAGAGGCGCAACCTGAATCCCCAGCCGAGGTGCCGAGGCGCTTTGGGCTCCTTTTCACCGGGCCCTTTAGGGGGAGGGGGGACGGAGAGAGGAAGTGGGGGTAGGGGGTTTAGGGTTTAGGGTTTGGAGTTTAGGGTTTAGGGTTTAGGGTCGGGATAGTGTTAAAGGCGACAGGAGTAGGAGCTTTTGGCTTAGGGCTTTTGGGATCGGCTTTAGAGGACTGGGGGACGTCGGACTTAGCGTGTACATATGGCAAAGATGTCTGCCTAATTCGTAGCAGGATTCCTTGGGGTTCCTTCATACAATCATCGGGCGGAGCCCACGACAGCCACCAGTCTAACTTGACTCAGGCTTCCGTCTTAGGGTGCAAAGAGCGTCTGTGGCCAAGGGGTGTGTGTCTGCCCAAACTCTGAGCTCTCAGCTTCAAGAAACCCCAATCTGTCAATCCCAGGCGCCGAGGTCCTCTAACCTGAGGCCCACTGCCTTACACCCTTTCGACTCAGACTGTAGTATACTACACTCTATGCAACTCTACGGTACCATCTAGACTAAACTAGACTCTCTTCTACTCTACATGTCGGTTCGTGATTAAGGGTTTGTCAGCCAGGGCTCGGGACATCCATGTCCCAGGGGTTTAGGGTTTAGGGTTTAGGGTTAAGGTTTAGGGTTTAGGGTTAGGGTTTAGGGTTTAGAACACCCAAAGAGGTTCAGAGTTTCGTGATTCGGCTCGAGGCTTCGCTCTCGAGAGTTGGCCAACTCCGGAGCGTTTTTTTTGCGGAGTTCCATTCATGGAAGCCATTGTGGTAGCCCTGAGTTGCTTTCTAGTATCCCTACCGTAGCCGATTCCGACTGTCGCGCCACGCATATTGCCTGAAATATCAACACCGCGATGAAAGTTTGGAGTTCAGGGTTTGCTGGGGGTTGAATGGGAAATTCGATCTCCAGTCGCATGATCCATCACTCACTCCTTACACCCTTACTGTAAGCCCCAAAATTAAACCCCAAAGCGGCCCAAGGCTTGCGTCCCGAAGCCACTGAAGCCGACAAATGCGCGTTCGGACATGCGGCCAAAAGCTCAAGCCGTCAGCGCATGAAGACGTTGAAGCTCCCAATCCCCAAGTCCTGAAGCATAAATGCCAGGAGGCCTATCGTGCTGCCGAGCCCAGGCAACAGACCGCGGCATCCAAGGAGCAGTGACGAGTTGTGAGGGTGTTTGGGCTTCAGGGCTTTCTGACTTCTTCACCTTCAGCGGTTTGAGGGTGGAAGGTTTAGGTTTTACGTTTTTTGGGATAATCATAGGCTTGTAGGGTGTGCAGTTGACGTTTTGCAGGTCGGGCTATTGCTTTGAGGATTGGGGGTTCTCGGGCTCTTTTTTTTTTTTTTTTGGGTGGGGGGGTGTGAGGGCCCTGAGAGAAATCCGAGGGTTGCGGGAATCGAAGTTTAGGCTTTCTGGTTTGAGGTTTCGGGTTACTCCTGCTCTCTGAACCTCAAATCCCCAAATCTCAACCCATTATGAATCTCCGCTATGGCTAGCTGTCGGCCAATTGAGGCCTGACTGAACCCTAACCTGTACGCCCAAAAAACCCCAGGCTCTAAGTATGCTCCAACCGAAGCGGGCTAGCTTGCTGCGCGCATGCCCTCATTGATGAGATATACCTTCCCAAAATCTATTCTCACTCGTATATAAGTAAGAGCCTTATATGAAATCCGACACCTTCGACCTGTTCTGGACTAAATCCTGAACACCTGAACCAAGAGCCCGCAATGATTTTGAAGCAGAGAGGACAAGACCGAGAACGTGTCGTTCGGAGGCATCCTTTGGAAGATCTGAGACCGAGACCCCCAAGCACCCAAAAGCCCTAAGCCCAAAGCGCCAAGCCACAAACCTCCGATCCTAAACCCCTAAACCCCAACACCAAAACCAACAACCCAAAACCCCAAACCCTAAACGCTCGACCCCAAGCCCCAAGCCAAAGACCCCAAACCCTTATCACCCTTATCCCTACCCTAAGTCCCAAAACCCCTGTTTCCCCAGCCTCTTTGACCTTCTTTACGAGGTTCTTCATCTAAGAATAAAGCAATGGCCTGAAGAAGTCGTATCATAGACAAGGCCCGATATGAGCATAGCAATTAGCAATAATATCTATTCCGAAACCCTATCCCAACAATTCGGGCCCTCTGTTGGCCTTCTTTGTGGAGTTGTCACTGCCAGGATGCAGCATGAAGCAGTTTTTTTGCAAGCTTCTCCTAAATTAACCAAAAGCAGTAGTGCCGATCTGGGCCCGCAACCCCAAGCTACCTAAGAGTCACTCTAGGCCCCACTGCAAGGATCAAGGGGCTTTGAGAAGTCTGCTAGCAGCAGGGTTTTCAATTGGGAATACATCATCATCATCTCCAGCATCGCCACCATTATCATGATCACCATCACCACCATTATCATCATCGTCATCAGCACCGTCATCATCACAACCAAAATCATCATCACCATCATCATCATCATCATCTGCACCGTCATCACAACCAACATCGTCAACATCATCACCCACATAATCATCAGCAGCAGCATCGTAAACATCACCGTCATCATCACCGCCATATCGGCTTCACCAGCTATCAGCTTCATCATCGAGGCCATACCAACACGAGCAGCTCCGAGCAGGCTTTCAGAGTGCTTGAGACTCGTTCTTTTCGCAGGCTTGGTCCCGGTGCACCCCCAGGAGTCGTTGGAGTGACTGCCATCATCGACAGGGGTCTAAGGTGAGTTCGTTTTGCATTGGTACGTATGAGCCATAGAGCCTCCAGTTCTACTCATGGATCCCCTCCTCCAGCTTGCTGCTAGAGATTCAACCGCCGTGTGGGATTTTGGGCTTAGGGGTTCAGGGTTTAGGGCTCAGGTTGTTGAGTGGGCTCTACTTGCATTTTCCCTTTCGGTTTGCTGATGTTGGCGTGTTTTAGGGGTTAGGGGTCTATAGACCTCTTCCTTTGGAAGCAAAGAATGCCCACAGCCTAGATGCTTCAGCAAGATAGCACAGCCTGTTGTTACCGCTGAGAACGGGAGCTTCACGGGAGCTTCCGAGAATGAGGAGCCCACCACACAGACCCAAGTAGCTGGATCCCCATCCCGCCCTAAACCCTCAAGCCCTAAACCCTAAACCCTAAACCCTCAACACTCAAGCCTCAAGCCCTAAACCCGAAACCCTAAACCCTAAACCCTAAACCCTCAAGCCCTAAACCCGAAACCCCGAAGCCACAACCCGCCAAAACCCCAAGTCCTTGGAGTCGGTAAACTTCATGCGAGCCTCTTCGGTGTTGCTTTTGCAATCATATGCTGAGCCGCTATCCGTGTGTAGTTGTACCATTCTGTAGGATGCAGGGTTTAGGGATTTAGGGCCATTGTTGTAGACACTACATTGACAAAGTCCTGGCCATTGCCGTAATCGTGACCCTTGCTGTTAGTGTTTTCTTCTTGATCTCCATTCTGCCTGTTGTCCTTAGTCACGTGTTGCTATCGCTGTAGTTACGATGGGCAAGTTATCGAAACCCTGACAAGTGTCAGTCCCATGTGTGACAACGCTTGTGCTGCAAGAGCAATCTGTGTTGTTTTCACGGTTGATGGCTTAAGTGGGCTTCACGCGGACCCTTGCAGAGACCATCCTGACACGTGCATCCAAAAACGTAGACGACGTGAGCCTGAAAAGAGACCAAGGTTTAGAACCTCCCTTTAAGGATAGGATTTAGGGTTCATGCCCCCACCTCAGGAGAAGAGAGCTTCGATTGTGATGAAAGAGGCCCTGCCCAAGCCCTTCTGACTTTACGGCCTTCGCTCTTCTGGGGCCCGTGGGTTCGGGAATCAGGTCATGGGGCCGTAGGATGCCAGGGGGCTTTACAGGTCTGAGCCTTGCGGCTTAGGATGCTGAGGTCTTGGTTTTCAAGAGCCTGAGTGGCAAATCAACAACAGCCCTGAACACAAGACCCTACAGTAGAAGCCAGAAAGTTGGAACATCATTATCCTCATGCCCTTAAGGTAAAGTATAAGGGATCCTAGCACTAATCCTCCTTAAGCCATATTCCAACTTTCTGGGGTTCACTATAAATGGGTTCAACTTTCGCCAACTCTAGTTGCTAAATCAGGCTATCGAGGCCGCAGATTCTGAGTTCAATGAGCCCCGAGCCAGACTTACGAAAGCCTACAAACCGTCCTAAGTGTTGAGCGCTTGAGCTGAGCCTGAATCACCAAAAATCCCTTCATAAGTCTCGGGTTAAGGGTTTAGTTTAGGTTATAGTCCTGTTATCCACTTCTAGTCTTACTGTGTTGAGAAGTGACTTAAGACTTTATTCTAAGTACTGCGGCACCTAAATGCGACAACTAACTAGCTCTAAGCCCGAATTCCTGCATCACCAACTCCGAATCTAGCGCTTGGATGTTTTAGGATGTTCGGTGCCAAAGAGTGCGGGTTTAGGGTTCAGAGTGCAGGGTTTGGGTTTGGGGCTTAGGGTTCAGGGCTGGAGTTTAGGTTAGGACTGTACATGTTTCCTGATTTGCTGTGTGTGTGTGTGAGTGTGCATCATGTCTTCCTATAGGCAACAACCCTTCTCATGCTCGAGCAGTCAGCGTTACCCCTCTCCAGCACGAAGGCCCTGGAAGACGTTGGTGTCACCTTTGGCGCCGCTTGGATTGATTGAGGTTGGTGTTGAAAGCAGCAGCAGGAGCAGCAGTAGAATTAATGCACGGAAGAGGAAGCAAGCAACCAGCCGTAGTAGAGGTGCAGTTTTGAGTTGGAGGCACGGGGCGTATGAGCAACAAGTTGAATTGGGGGCAGAGTATGGTGTCCATGGTGTGCCTCTTCAAGTGTTTCTTCAAAAGTGTTGGATGGTGGGTGCATCGCTCGAGGATGTATATATTGATATATGGGGGGGGGGTCACAGTTAGGAGTCCCACAAAACAAACACCGGCTTAAACGCAGCAAGGTCAACCAGGACACGAAACACCAAATTCCAAACCCTAAACCCGGACGTTGAACCTGAAACTCCGACCCCCAAACCTTACATAACACCAAGAGCTTTCAAACAGCACCTTAAATGCCGAACCCCTCCACACAACTCGTCACTTCGAGAGATCCCGCGGCAAGCTTCCAGAAGCTGAGGACTCGGACGACGAGAGCGACGGACTAGGCCTTGCAGGGTTCAGGGTCTAAGGCAGTTAGGATCTGGGCTTCAGGTTTAGGGTTTGGGGTTCAGGCTCGGGTGTGTGAGCTGTTGGGTTTGGGGTTTACGGTTTTGTGTTTGGGGCCCTACCCGTCTCATCAGACGCCGGAGGAGCGCTTCTTTCGGGGGTTTACGGTTCACCCGAGCCCAGCTTTATTTGTGAGCCTAAGGTTTCCAATTGTGCAGGGTTTGGGGTTTTTAGGGTTAGGAGCTTCAGGGTTTTGGGGTTGAGGGGGTTTTGAACTTCCACATCAGCGTTTTACAATGTTCTTGCCCAAACGCCAAAGTGCAAAAGCTAGAAGCCTGATCGAATGCTCCGGAGATGCAGGCTTTAGGATAAGGCTTTCGGCCGTAGAGTTTCAGGATTTAGGGTTTAGGGTTTCAATGCGTTCGCGTTTCTCGGATCTTATTTTGTTCAGGGTGCTCGCAGGGTTTGCAGGAGGGTTCGGATTTTCCAGGGTTTTGGGGGTTCGACTTTGAGGACCTCGGAGGCAAAGCAGATCCAAGCTGTGATTGAGAAGCTTCCAAGCACGAAGCCTCAAGACCACAGTGTTTAGGGTTTAGGGTATAAGTTTGCCGTGATGTTGCGCTGCAGCGGTGAAAGTTATGCAACACACAGAGGTCTCGAGTGTTCGGTGCTATGCGAAAGGCAAGAATTGTCCGACTGTGTTCCATACCGGGTAGGCTTTGCTGGTGAAAGGGGTGGACCTGCGCTATCCAGGCCTTCGGGGATAAGCGCCGGTAGGTGGGCCTTGAGTCCAGGATTAGGGGTCCAAGCTACCTCCTTGAAAGTCTGAAAGTCCGAAGCCTGCGACCTAAAGCTCAGCCCAAAACGCTACGCCAGAAACCGCAAATCCGTCGTGCCTGTGCTTCTAAACTTGATACTTATTTTTCGGAACATGTAGCACCCTTAAATTTTGACAACTTGAGCTGGCCAATATGAGGTAGGCAACTGAGAACTTGAAGCTACTGCAGCGACAGGGCCCCTGGGCATCGATGACCAGGACCTCGCTTTCTGAGTATACCCCGAAACGAGTCATGAACATACTAGTTAAGAAGCTTATGATGGAGAAAAAGGAGGTTTTCGAAGGGCTGGACTGAAAGACATTCGTGGCTTTGGTATTCTTGGTCTCGGGTTGAAGGTTCGGTTGCTCGGGCTGAAATGTTTCCGGTCCAGGTTTTGGTGTAGCATAAGTGGGAACTTCAGTGATCTTGAAATACTACTACTCTTAATGTCATTCTACTTATTCCGTGAGACGGAAACCTGCAGAAATTTGCATCAAGTTGGGCCTCGGAGGCTCACCGGAGCAGATCTCACCTAAGCTGAGAGCTTGCGAGGTGAACGAGACACTGCCCGGGTTTAGAGTTTAGGGTTTGAATATGGGGTTTCTACTGGTAGTATAGCATAATATACATATACGTAGATGAGAGACGCCTCCGCACAAGAGGCCAAGCCGATGCCTTGCCGCCACAGCTCGTGGAGACCGAGTCGCTACTACAGGGCAATACTTACAACACTATTTGGGATTCCTTGCTATAGTTATAGTATAGTAAATAGAACCCCAAACCCAATTACCATTTTGGGTTCCTTAGTATTCTTAGAGTCGAGTATACCCTAAAGCCTATTGTTAACTCACCTAAATTCCAGCGGGAGGAGGCTACCGAGCTGAGACCAGCAAGAGTGGAGACCGCATGTGCTGCTGATAGGGTTTAGGGTTTAGGACCCTGAACCCCAACCCGTAAAGTCAAGGTGATTTTCCGCCGCTCGGGGAGTAGACGCCAGATGTCCGGTGTAAGCTCTAGTTGACGGGCGTCTGGTGGCCTTGCTTTATGGGGCGTTGTAACTAACGGTTCGTGGTTCAGGGCTTCAGGGCTTGCAGGGCTCAGGATGAGAGTTGCAAATTGGGCCGCAAGACGAGCCTTCGAGACGAGCATTGTTGGAGGGTCGGAGACTAGAGTGGCAAGATGTTTTGGTTTCAGGCAGGCTGCTGCCACTTCTTACCGCAGGCTGCTTAACACAACCCGCGCCAACATCCATGAAACCCTAAACCCTGAACCCCAAACCCCAATCCCTAAACCCAACAGCCCAGAACTCTACAAGCCGCCGGGCAGCAATCGACAGTAAGCATTCCTGGCTGAGACCGAAATTACACCCCCAACTGTAACCCCCTAAACCCCAAACCCTAAACCGGAGACTAGCTGTGTCTGCAGTTCGAAAAGAGCCGACAAAAAAAAAAGCGGAGACAACACACCTTGAACAGCAGCATTGATCAGACACTAAATCCACGGAGCTAGTCCCGACCAAGTTTAGGGTTTCGGAGTTCAGTTCTTTGGGGCTTCGGGTATCCCTGGACCCAAACTCTACCGAAATCGTCGGTTGTGATCTTATAGTTTTGCATTTTCCTGTAACCCAAACTCTACAAACATGGTAGGTTATGAGTTATGAGCCCAAAGAAAGTATGCTGAATCTCATTTCGCCGGCCCCTCTTTTCCAAGAGACCTGGCTTTCTTAGGAGCTTTCGGAGTCTATGGCTTTAGGGGATATGCGGGTTTAGGTCAAGGGATTTAGTGGGATATGGGGATTTAGGTCAAGGGATTTAGTGTTTAGAGTTTGGAGTTGATCGATGCCCTTCGGCACAATCCTTGCTTCAGGGTTTAGGGTTCAGGCCAGCAGAGTTAGCCGGTGAGCAGTCCGGAAAGCACTCGGCCGTAGCAAGTTTTTTATTTGAAGCATCTTTTAAACTCTTTTTGTCCAACCGGGACCCTAAACCCTAAACCCTCTGGGGCTGTAAGGATGCTTTTTTGGGGTTCAGGGCCTTAGGCTTGTGCGGAGGAGTTTTACAAGATGTGTGAAGACGCCGGCGTGGACTTTGGGGAGGCTCCTGAGCATTGTAGCTCGGGTTGCCGTGCTGTAAATAAGCCCCCAACCCTCCATGTAGTTATACGTTAAGTACCCGTGATCACACTCAAAATTGAAAGCATCCGCCCAACTGTCTGCGTAACTTTATGTGCACATGTTTGAGCATGAGCCCGAAACTCTAATCCTACAGTGGAAATCCAAAGGCAGACCTCCCCAAACGCCAACAACACAGGCCCTAGATATCTGCGAAGTTGCAACTCTGCACGTTAAATCTCCTGCTCTGAAGCCTTTTCGCAACTTGAACTTGTGTATGTGGGATGCGCCTCAGATACTGAACCGGTTTTGAGGATGTAGAATGCGGTTCAAGGCCTTTCGCCTGTGCATTGGCTCTTAAAGGGATAGGAAGGTGAAGGTCACTTCTTGTGCTTCATCCTCGGTAGCCATAACATAGGATGGTATAGGGTTTAGGGTCTCTCCAGAACCTTAAGCTAAGAACTCTCTGAGGTTTCGGGTCCGAAAACGCCCCTAGAGGTAGACCCTACTATAAGGGCATCCGATACTTAGAATAGGGTTTAGGGGGTACAGTATTGTTTGATAACTGTATGGGACCATCAGGGATTGGTACGATTAACATCTTCTATTCCTTTTATGTTGCTAAGGTTCTTAGGTTGCAAGCCGGAAGTCTCCCGGAACTCTCCGGTCTGGAACTGATGATGATGATGATGATGATGAGAATGACGATGATGACTACTACTCTTATTCTTAGCGTTTTCCTTGTCATTGCTAATACTCTTATCAGTATCGTACTTGCAATCCTAGCGACCTAGATTTTTGGGGAGTAAACGAACTCCTCAATCTTAGGCCCTTGAACTGTGAACCCGCCTAAATCCCAACCCCACAGATCCTCAACCCAAAACTCGGGCTTAAAGAGCGCTCTAGCCGGGGATTACGGTTTAGGGTTTAGGGTTTAGGGTTTAGGAGTCCTTCTACGAAAGCCCTACCGCACCGCTGTTTTCCCTTTTGAGCAATCGAGGCTATGTAGTGTCCATCATTGCGTCACTGCGTACAAGCGTTTAGGGTCTCGGGTACTCAGATTCCACAGTTTAGGGGTTAGGGCCCCGAAGCTTGAATCCTGAGCCTTGATCCCAAACCTGAAGTCGGAAGCCCCGGCTAGGACACAAAGCCTGATGCCGTCTAAAGGCCCCAGAATGCCGCAAGAAATTGTAGCACTCTCCCCTCTTGGTCACTCTATAATTATGCCACCGTTGTCGTAGTCTTCATCCAGCCCTTGTAGGAACTCTTGTAGGAACCCTTTCAGGGACCTTTTTAGGGACCCTCAAAGGAACCCGGAACAGAATATGTGCCCGTTTCCTGTGTCAGGACGCGCAGGAGAAGGCGACCTTGTCCTGCTGTTGAGATTCTCTAGAGTTAGCATTGGTTTTAGGGCTTGAGGGTTTGAGAGTTTTTGCTTCGGGTTTAGGACTCCGGTATCTTGAGCTTGTGGTTTTTGGTTTAGGCTGGCGCCTGCTTGGCGGGGATTATCTGTGTTGTTACTTCTAAACTTGTTGTCACGGATGTTACTACGCTTACTTTGGCAATGGCTTCTGTTGATATTCGGCGACAAAGCTTGAGGCTTTTTCCCATTGTAGGGTTTAAGCTTTAGGGGCTTTGTGGCCTCGGGGTTTCACTTTCGGATGTTCTAGTTAGAATGGGGCTTATGGGCATACTTATCGCATAAAGCATATGGGGGACAGAAGGGGAGATTATGATCAACAATATAGACCCCGAGACCCCGACACTGTGCCCGAAGACCTGACACCCAAGCTGCACCTAAACGCCAACCCGCATCCCTACGAGCTGGTTCGCGTTGTTCGGGGCTTCCGGCTTAAGGTTTGAGACTAGGGTGTAGACTAAACCCTGAACACGATGTCTTGAACCCGAAATTAGGATAGTAAGGGCCACCGTCTAGAAACCAAGCAGAACCCTTGCAGTATACATAGACAGACTTAGACTAGAAAGAAAGAAAGATAGAAAGAAAGATGGAAAGATAGAAAGAGAGATAGAAAGACAGACAGAAAGATAGAAAGAAAGATAGGTCGAAGGAAAGATAGATAGATTTTTCCAGGAACCCCCAGCCTCCAGCTCGAGACACAGTCAAAGTTTTGCCCTGAAGCCCTTGCCACACAGCTTGAATTGACTCTTTGGGGCGTGAATAATTCGACGACGGTGTTGGGGTATATTCTACTCTAATTATATAAGGATGAGCAGAGGAGCAGTATTGGCTTCTATATTGGAATTAGAGGTACCAGAGGCTTGAGGAGCCTGGAGTTTCGGGAGCTTCCTCCTGTGAGGGTTTAGCAGCAGGGTTGTTGATTAAACTCGAGAGAGGTTTGGCAGCAGTCGGTTGGTGGAGAAATGGGAGTTTCAGAAAATTAGGGGTACCTTATGTTGGGGTCCTTATACTGAGGCTCCTACTATTTAGGGTACTATATTAGGGTCCCCTACTTTCGGAAACTCCCAAATGAGTTCTGGCAGGAGTTCCGCAAGATCTGCGAAGAGTCGGGAATTGTGTTCGAGGAGGCTCCTCATGGTGTGGGGTTCTCGTCCGGCCTGCCGGGCATCGCGTCCTTGTACTTACAGCTGAGCCCCAAAATTTTGAGCCGTGGGGATGTCAACTGCAAAATTGTGATGCCTGAAGTTAAGACCGGAAGCCAGAAACCAGCAAAAGCCAAAGCCGTAATTACTATAGGGGCCTACAGAATACGAATACTATTTTGGGGTTCCTCATTATAAAAAGGGCCCTGTTCTAATTATTTCGGCCCCGAGAGCACCACGACGACCACGACGGAGTCCATCCGGAGACTGCAAGGAGGTCGCCAGGAGACCACGAACTCACGACAAGCACGAAAAGCAAATCCTGTTTGCACCTTCCATGTTCAGCTCTCCACTCGAAAAGATGAAATGCTGGTCGGGGTGTCGAGTCTAACGTTCAGGGTTCGGAGGGTTCAGGCTAAGGATCGGGATTTGGGGTTCAAGCGTTCTAAGATTTCCTGGCATAAGGGTTTGAGCAACATTTGCATGGATTGTGGGCTTCCCGAAGCCTTTCCAACATACTTGTTTGTCTACTAGTGGTTCCAAGTTCCGAGAATGGCAATGCCCATCGATGAGTGTCTTGTCCCAGAGATCCTTCCATATCATAACCCTAAACCCCTAGCCCTAAACCCATATCATGACGCCATACAAGATCTTATAGCTCGGAGGTTTTCCTGCCCTGAGGGGTCTTAAAGCCCCGACCCCGGAACGAACTCTTGAAGCATCAGGGCTTATGAGAATCATGTCTGCGTAAGTCTGAAGTAGTCGCAATATGCTGCATCCCCACTTTCGGACTTCTCGAGGTCCGTTTCCGTTTAGGAAGGCCCGCGGAACCACAGGGAGGTTGTATGCAGCCTTGCCAAACAGTAAAGCCTAAACCCTTGATCTTCTACCCCGAAGCCTATAGAGCTTCAACCCCTGCACAAACTTAAGCCCTGAACCCCAACGCTGAACCCCCTTAAACCATGCACCCGAAGCCCTAAACCCTTAACCCCAAGGCCCGCCCCAAACAGTAAGCCCCAAAGCCCTGAACCCAGAGCCCGCGACCTGAATCCCGAAAGCCTAACATCCTGAAGCCCCCGTTTCGTGAGGATCCCGAGGAGGTGCCTTGGGCTCGAGTGGAGGGCATCAGGGTTTGGGGGATAGTAGCAGCGATAATCGTAAGGGTAGGGAAAAATCGAAATTATCAGTAGTGATCGTAGTATCTATAACACTAGTAACCATCGTCATCATGGTGATACCAACAAGGGTAAAAGGACTTCTAATCGGTCTTGGAGTGTGTTGCAGTAGAATTGTATAGCTCTTCCGGATTTGTAGAAGCTATCGGTTCCACGGAATCGTTGAGGGTTTAACTATTCAGAAATTTTTGCTTTCAAGGTCCAGGTTTTTTTTTTTTGTGTGCTTACGGTTGAATGTTAGCTTTACATAGCCTGAGCTCTGGGATTGAGGGCCTTAGGGTTTAGAAGTTAGCCGTCACTGCTTGGCGACGGGCTCTGAAGTCTGGAAGACGTAAGTTAGATAAGGTTCCTTCGTATATCGTAATTTGAATGGAAACCTCAAATTCTCCGAGTTCCTGAATCGATTCTGAACCTGACACCCAGCTTGTCTCCATAAGCTAACGACTCGCAACATATTTGGGTTCAATGTTTAGGGCTTATGGGCCATGGTTCAGCGTTTAGGGGTTGGTGCGTACGTTCTGAGACCGCCCTTGCACAGGAGACACTCGCCCTCGACCGGAAGGCTGTTTTGGCTGAAAAAAAGCTGCTGGTCTGTGGGTGAAGTTCTGGGTAGACGACGGCATTGCTGATCGTTCATTCTTAGGTCTTCATCTGATCACTTCCTTATTTGCGGATTGGTTCCTAACTAAACATAGGTTATCAGCCGTAACATAGCTTTAGGGTTGAAGGCTGAGCTAGTCCGGTGTAAACATTCGATAATAAGCTAGGGTCTGAAGTCACCTGCCATGGACACTGTTTCCCGGCGGAGAAGGGTCGGTGGAGCAGGTG